>JALPQI010008564.1:0-44272 GCA_025490895.1 Thaumatotibia leucotreta
GGTAGGTGTGTTGTTCGACGAGATCGAGCATGTCACAGCTGCAGTTATCACTAGGGTTATGTAAGCAGTGATGTTTGTGAGCTATAATTTTAGGGACCCGTACTTCTTTAGTGTATGGTGATCGTATGTGAAGAATTTTTGTTTTTTTAGCGTTTATAGTAAGACCTACGTCATGTGCCCATTTGCATAGTAAGTTGAAGTTATTTTGCATTTTTTTTTCGGCTTCGAGTATGTCCTGATGAGTGGTAATTAGGCACGTGTCGTCCGCAAACTGGTATACTGAACCCTCGTTAAATAAATTGCACATATCGTTGACGTAGATTAGGTATTCGGTAGGACTGGCTATAGAACCCTGCGCGGTGCCCTCCTCCGTTAATAGTGGGTCGCTAAGCGCGTCGGCAATCCTCACCCGTGTGAATCTGCCACTGTGATAATTCTGGAACCAGTCTAATAGGGGTCCTTGTATACCATTTTGCTCTAACCTATGTAGGTATGTGATACATATCGAAATCTAACGACCTGATTTTGTAATTGATAACATTTTTTTACGAAATGATTAAGCACGATCGGTTAAGTATTTTCGTTTCGGTACATACCCTCGAGAAGAAAACTTTTTCCAAGTATAACGGTACGATTAAAATAAACGACAGACATAACTGTTGATAAACAACATTTTCTACACGGTGTATGATCACTCCTGTGTAATTTGTAAGTATTTTCTTTTTGAAAACATCCATTCACACTTCGTGAACATGAGTGTAGTGGGTTATAAATGTTATATGAAGCTCGAAGTTTCTTAGTTGAAGTATTAAATATGACGATAATATGTATTTATTAGTTGAACCTTAACCTAACCAGAATCAGCGGCTAGAGTTAGGCAGAGAGAAAGCACTAGGGCTCTCGGTCGTGTCCGGGTTTCGTGTACCCGTTTCCGTGTACCTGTTTCTTTGCTACCGGGAAACGGGTTTCTTACCCGTTGGGAACGTTTAATTAGGAACCGTGTAATTAAGACACGGATACCCGAGTACCTGTGTCTGATCCGCCCTCAATGTGTAGTGGCAGTGGCAATCTAAAATATAGGTACGATTTTATATTTGAACAAAGTATTGAACCGCATTTAACCTGCAACAAAGAAAATTTCTAGCTGCGTAATTCGTAAAAAAACTGCGAATTTTTCGGTAGGTATTGTTTTGTTTCAGACTTTTTACTAATAAAAACATAGGTGTTTCGAATATTCAATTGTAATGGATCCGCAAGACTCAAGCTTGGAAAAGTTTCTAAGTGGATCCGCGGACCCGCGCTTGGAAACGTTTCTTGGCGTTTCGTGTCGTTCGGGTTCTTAGTACCGCCTGCTAAGGATACGTGTACACGGGTCTGCGGGTAACACGGATACCGGTAGCCCTAGTAAGCACATTACTTCTTTCGATTGGTTTTTTCCCAACTTTGTCAGATGCAGCGCAGTATTACTCTTCAGGAGGTTAAGACAATGAATGCTGGTGTTTTGATCGATGAAGTGATTGAGACTATGTCTTGGGCGTAAAGAGCGGACCTTTCTTTGATGGGCTTCTTCGAGTAGTATGGAGAGAGACCAACGGCCCTAACATAATAGGCATAGTGAATAGGCACCTTCTGGGCAAACTCACTCCATCGTAGGCCACGTCTCTGCCCTTGGCTAGTCTGTGGCCATGAGTAAGCCTATTTCATATAAAAAAAATCTCTTGTAAGTGACATCACCTTTGTCGGAGATGTTACCCGTCGCTCTTTAAAAAGAGAACCCGCGAGAAGACCACGAACGAGTTGCTTTCAACAACTAGACGTGTTAACCCCCAGAATAAGAATACACGGGTAGGAAGGTACTTGTTACATATTTCCTGAAGGTAGGTACTAGAATATTTCGCCATTGGCGTGTAACATCTATTCGACATTTAATCAGTTGAGAATAAATCACACCAAATCACAATTACATTACGTTTGATTTTAAATCTTATGAGATTCTCATAAGGGTTCAAAATATATTATACTGCAGCACAGTTGAAGCCTATTAGTTCATGATGTCGATTGACTGGCAACACTAAGCTCCGAAGCCGGTTGACATTTCAATCTCGAATGCTTATTATAACGCCATTATACAGCGATTGTGGCCTTCGACGAAGTGTCACGCTAAGAAATGCTTACGAAATGTAATATAATAAAAGTTTGTGTCTAAAGATCCACAGACAAGTTATAAGGTCATGTTTTTGTAAGTACAATCGCAGTGACTTGTTAGTGCAGTGCTGCAGTTCATATTTTTAATGATCTGGTAGATATTTGCCAGGTTTCCTCGAATCCATTAGGAATCAATTAAATCTCTAGTATTGTATAAATGGGTATCTAGATTTGTATTTATTGCACATCACTTGTAAGACATGTACTTAGGTAAAAGATGGGACGTTAAAATAAACAATTACCGAACAGCAACATAAATCATGATGAAGTATTCTTCAGCGTAAGTGTGATCGAAAACGATTAACCGATAAAATAGATTGGTTCGTTACAAAACATGGAATAACGAGTAAAAGCCGAAGTGAAAGCAATCACTACACGTCAATAAACTGATCTCCATAACGGCCATAACACTCGGAAAAATACGAGCGCCAACACTTCCTAGAATGTTTTCTCTTATCGAGGAAAGCAGTTCTGCTTGCTACGCCTGACTATTCGAGGAAACATACTCGTAGTTTGATCCCCATTTCGTCGTTGATACTGCAATACCGCGTAACTAACAAATTCAATTAGGGTGAATTTGAATGTCAATTGTTTGATATTTCAACTATTATCTGTTTTGGTAGTTACGCAGTATTGCACTATCTATCTCCGACGATTTGGGATGTGTCGGTGCTCGGTCCTAGTGTTATCGTGCGTTTAAACCAAAAGAGCATTCGCTATTCTATCCCCCACTCTACGAAATCAACGAATCACGTTTCGTGTAACGATCGAATTTCGTAGAGTAGGGGAATAGAACAGCGAATTCAATGCTCTTTTGGTCTGAACGCACCCTAGAGGCACTGCGAGTAATATCAATATGAGATCTATTCGTCGAGTCCGAATGCCGCTCTTGTTTAGTCTTGCTTGCTTTTCTAGTTTTTAATGTACATATCGTTCTAGCAAAGCATTGAATGATTGTGACAATAAAAAAAAAGTCTTAAATCGGTTGTTTGACGACGCAATATCTAGAATAGTCGTATCGTAGCATATATATGTATTTGCTTGAATCTACTGTTTTAGGGAATAGGGTAAAATGTCTTCGTACGATAAGGACGGAATTAAAATAGATAATAATGATTTTTCAATTTGAGTGATAAGTAGTAGTATTGAGTAATAAAATTTAATACATAATTAAAATGCCACATAAAATATTGAATTCTACCTACATGGGATACGATATTTATTTACGACAAATTCGTGACAATAGCATAACTAAGCTGATGGAGGATCATTGCATAATTATAGTATGTTGTTTAAGAAAATACTTCTTCTTACCCTTGCCCAATTTTTACAAGGCTTAATATTTTGCAGCATTAATTACAGAAAATAGTTCCTTACTTCCGTATAGTTTTTAAAATATCATAATTTTTTTAATATATTTTTTTTATTGAATAATACAAACACATTACATAATTACAAGACCCAATTATAATAGTTATCACTTAATGAGACGTATTAAAATATTATCGAACCGGGTTTCGAACATGTTTCCACCCATTAAGAGGGTCCTCGTCCGGAGCACCCTCGGCCAAAGCCCGACGCGTACGCGGGCGCAATCATCCGAAACCCGGTTCGATAATATTTTAATATGTTTGAGTCTCACGTTAGTTATAATTCCAAAATCTTAATGAGACAATTAGGATGTTCGATCTTTTCGAAGCTGTTGCAACTGTCTAAAGGTGCGTTCAAACCAAAAGAGCATTCGCTGTTCTATCCCCCGCTCTACGAAATCAACCAATCACGTTTTGTGTACCGATCAAATTTCGTAGAGTGGGAGGTTAGAATAGCGAATGCTCTTTTGGTTTGAACGCACCTTAAATAATGTTACATACAATTATCATTCACGCTGACCTAAACCGTTCAGTAAAGTATTTCCTATAGTTACATAATGTAAAATGTAAATATTTGGAGGCCAGAGTTGTGAAATAATATTATCTAACGGTCAAGTTTTTCAATTACAAAATCGATTATAAATGGTCCTTTGATATAATACAAACATCTAAATCAACTTGAATCAAAGTAGCAATATCTAAATGTCTGAACATTGGGTTTGGTTATGTTTAATTTACTTTTAAATAATTAGACTGCGTTAAATTACTTTAAAATGTAAGCGTTTTCAGTCACAATATTTCGATTAGTTTTGAAATATTTAATTATTACGTACCTACCAACTTGTTAGATTGTCATAATTAAGTACTCTCATCATATATATTGTAGTAAGTTAATTTACAACGGTGTTTTGCTATAGGTATATTTGAAAACAAGATAAACAAACTAGTCGTTAAAATTTGTACAGGGTTTAAGTTATTCAAAACCTGTCCCATTTCGCAGACGTGCAAACCAATTGAACAAACACCCCGCCAAGGAAACGTTCGAAGCGTTTAATAATCGTGTACAGTCGAGCACACACTTCTGTATTATTTTTTTACTCTTTTTTTTATAATGGCACAACAAAGTGGCTCCACTCCACCTGATTTGATCGTACGTCAAAAGTGGAGCCCAAAAAGCGACGAACAGGAGACCAGCAGTAACGTGTCAGTTGCCAACTTGCCACCACCTTGCTGGCCCGCTATTTCAATAGCATGACTGTTCTTTATAGGTGATTATACTGTACGTGTTTCGTAGTTTATAAATAACACGCGCACGTTTATTTATTGCCTGAGACCTTACATTGTACAGTAAAGTCAAGGCAAGATGCAGGCGGATACGAGTGGCTGGAGAGGAGCAGTGACGAATTCACTACTTATTTCACGGGTTATCCAAATAGATCAAAGCGTGTTATTTTTATTTAGCAAATGGTCATTCGCTAAAAATAAACAGAACTATAAATCACGTAAATACTATTTATTATTTCAATTGATCACAAGATCGCTTTTCAAGGTGTACGAATTCAAAAACTTCATAATTTATCTTAATTATCGAACTTGTAGATGTAGGTGTGCTGATAGATATAGTTTTATTATTATTAGTCTTAATATATCGAACTTGTAGTTGTAGGTGTGCAGATAGATATAGTTTTATTATTATTAGTTTTAATATATTAGATTATTTGATTAGTCTGCGTAGGGAGTTAAAATGTAGATATTCATCAGTCTTCGGGTACAGTATATATATATATATCTCTTTTGTGATTACTTGATTAGTTATTAGAAGCAGTAATGTCACAATTCACCCAATTGTATTATACAATTATGAAGAGGGCATAATTACCAAATACTTTACAGTAATCAAATACCCAATATTTAATAATCGACAAATGACATCCCTAAATATTATGATAAGAACTTAAACGAAGTTCAAGCAAGTGCTCAAACAGTTTTTGCATTATTATTATTAGATTATGTTAATAAGCTCGCCGTTTGTTTTATAAAGTCAAGGCATGGCGGTCCCAAGGCTAGTAATAGATCAACTACGCGTGTTAGCAATTACATCACGATTGTATGTTTAAGATTATGAAGGTCCTGAGACTTACAATCGGCATTAGATATATCGGAGCTGTCAGGATATTTGACCTCACAAACATCTGAACTGAACAGTAGTTTTATAAAAATATATTTTTTAAAGTAATTAAAATAGGACTACCTATCCCAAGGAATTTTCGTATTCTAAAGACCGCCCTAGACCTTGAGCCTTCGTAAAAGCAAAAAAAAAAGTGTTACTTAATGATGGGGATTTTTCGGAGTAGTCGGTCAAATAAACTTAAAAAGCTTAATATTTTAAAGTAGTAAAAAATGACTTGAATAACTACACAAATTGAGTTTTCGTGGTATTTTCTGTCTTTCGTTATTGATAAGAACAACAAAACAGACGAAACTTTACTTTATTTTTAAATTAAAAATTTAGAAGTTTTTTTTAAGTTTATTCGACCGACTACTCCGAAAAATCCTCATCATTAAGTATCACTTTTTTTTTGCTTTTACGAAGGTTTAAGGTCTAGGGCAGTCTTTCTTTAGATTAAGTAATTAAAATAGGACTACCGCGAACTTCTAAGTTCCTGAATTTCAAGAATCTGTCTCCGTCACGCCAATAATTCCTTCGATAATGACAGAGACAATTAATGCTCCTTTACGAAGTTCGGGGTGCCTACCAGTACCAGGCCAGGCCTACTACCGCGAAAATCGAAATTCGTAAATTTCGAGGATTTTCTTCTTTCACTCAAACGAAGGCGTCATTAGAGTGAGAGAGACAAATACTCGAATTTTACGAATATCGTTTTTCGCGGAAGGGCTGCAGACCTAGCCTCTATTGCCTTGGCGTTAGAGTGCATGTTCAGTGTACCAATCATGAGCTGCTGCTATGAGTTTAATAAGAATAAGAAATGTTTTCATCACACTTGCTGCCTAAGCCCTCCATTGTTTGCGCGCGCAGCGGGTGTAATAGAAAAGTGAAATTCCCTAGGGAGTAATAGAAATTTCAGTACGTCATTTAATAATGTTATTTCTTTAAATTCATTTTTTTGTCGGCAAGTGTGATGAAAAACATTGTATGCATCACGGTCGGTAAGCGGAATACTAACTCGAGTCATAAAAGCCCTCCGCCTAACGGCGTCGGGCTTCTAACACTCTCGTTAGTAATTCCGTACTTACCTCCCTTGATGCACAATGTACTATTATTAGCACAAAACAATATTTGTTTGGTTAAATTAACAATTTACATGTGTACAGTGAATTGCGCAAAAAGGTCGCTAATGAGGACTTCATTTATTTTTATCCGGCACGGCAGATATTTTTGAGCATTCTGGCTGCTCTGATATATATTATCCGATGGCGACTGTAATTAGAAGCGATATTTTGACAGTAGGATTTTATGGAAGCATTATATCAAATTGTAACTAACCTTGGAATGGTTGGAATATAACTAAAAACAAAAAGTAAAGGTAAATATTCGATAAATGGGTTAGTGGTCTATGGGCCAAATGTCTATTTAGCTATAGGTATGCATATGGTATGCATGATGTAGGGAATATTCCATACAAATTGTATACATTTACAGAAGAGAGCAATAGTTAGTACCTAGTCCTACTAAAAAGTATTAGAGAATTTTGATTTTTGACTTTATTGGCTAGATATCTGTACTTTCTTACTTAGTGCCGTGTTATTTTCATTCTGGTATTAAGTTAATTAACCTGTTTTTTTTTGTTTCAGAATGTAATATTAGTTATATAATCCTTTATACAACTGCACGTGTACGATATATAGAACCGGTGTTGGCTAAAGTAAATGACCGAAACGCCATAGGCACTCCACAAAAAGTAAGATGATATCATGAGCAAACTGGTTCTTACGGCAACAAATTGCTTTACAGAAATATACCGCGTTTTTGACCTTTAACGTATTAATTTATACATTGCATTTAGAAAACATTGTAATTTATTAAGTTTTCTTTAAACTGGCTTGTATACGTCGACGATACTTTGTGGGACTGGGATAGAATAACAGGCAATATCTAAACTTCGTTATTAAACATGCAATTATGCGTTGACGTGAGAATAACATATTCTTCTGCTGTAATTTCCTATAGGAAAAGTGTCAATTAAGTTTCAGGCGATAAAGTTTATTTAATTAGAAAATCTCCGATTTTTACATTCTTCTTCTTCAGTATTGTCTCTTTGTACAAAAATATCCAAATGACAGGCAGGCACAAGCGCTTATTACAGGCTTGTGTTACACTTGACAGCCAATGAATAGCGCCATCTATTGCTAGTGAAAATAACTACTACTACAAGCTACTACCCACCCATGTCTAAGTTTATTGTCTAAGACCGTGGACATTATTATTTGCAAAAGTGATTAAACCCACACTCAACATTTAACGAAGCCGGCCGTCGCTTTAACTTTGATGGACCACCAAGGAAAGACTACTTTAGCAAATCGGACAATCTGTTCTTGTAGCGTAGGTTTAACAAATGGCTTATACAAGTATCATAACGAATCAGATTGGGACAAGGTCCCTGCCCTCATTTCCTCCATAGCTTCGTTTGGATAACACGATTACGAGTATGCGTAGCGAAGCGACATACAAGGTTTTGTAAAGGACAATTTCCATTCTTCGTTGGGCCTGGCAAGTCTGTGTCAAGTATTACTAAGTTGCTTTATAAATGTGATGCATTATCTACCACTTACAATACTAGATTGCAAATATCAACGTTAACACAGGCAATTATATGTATAATCGATGATATTGAATGAACGATCGATGAATTAATGTGCCTGGTAAGTTGACACTGCAAATGAATTGACTCTTTACGGTTCTCTTTCATAAAAATCGAAATCGTTGGTAAACTTAGAAGCCACCAAAATAAGACTCATTGATTATTAATCTGATACAAAGTTCATACTAGTTTACAATTTCCCCCGTCGGCATGGAAACTCACTGTGAAAGAAATCTAATTTATTGACTTAACTAACTTGGCTTGTTTAAAAATATTTCAAAGCAATAAGATTAAGAAGGTAGATATATCCGAGTTGCTACTAAGATCTTGTCATATGTATATTTCTAGAAAACCAGACCTGAAAGACTAAAAAAACTAGTCCATTTGTAGCCCCCCGTCAGTATCTACATTTAGCAAACCGGAAACATTATCTCATAACGGGTTTGAACTTTTGGAAAGGTGTAACTTATTACGTATAACTTGACAAGTGGTATCAATATTTGGTGCCCACCTGTTATTTATTCATTACGAAATGGCTTATCAATATGGAAATGCCGTTGTTTTAACAGTGCAAGTCGACCGACGCGTGGGTTGCATGGTTAAACAAGTTTTCTATAGGCGTTCTAGAGCCCTACTTTTTACTTTAAACATTCTGAGCAATGATAATGTTGTTGGGAATATAAGGATTATAATATTGAAGTAATATACCCTCTCATATCTACAATTATTCATATGGATCTGGTCTAGCCGGAAGACCAGAGCTGACCCCTAGGTCAGCATTTATGCTGAGGCGGGACCATTTCTTGGTAAACCCGACACTTTGTCTATTTTTAACCGACTTTTTTTTTTGTTGTATGTATGTTACCCGATATCTCCGAGAAAAGTGAACCGATTTTAAAATTTCTTTTTGTGATCGAACGTGTATTATCCCGAGATGGTCCCGTTGGCACCAAGTTACGGTCTGATGATGGGATCTTGGAGAAATCGAGGGATCTCTTCAATTGTTGTAGGTACATGTATGGCGCTTTTGGTAATTTTCATTCATTTACAAGAATTTGCATTCAGAAAGTAGGATTTGAGGAAACCAATGATGGAAACAAATCGGGAATCTTGGAGAAACCGGTTTAAGTCGGTTTTTTTAATTTTTAATTTGGTGATTATTTATTTTAGAAAGTATATGTAAGTAATTATGTGTTTACCATGAATAAACCAATGAATTTGAATTCATATAGCTGTGATTTGAAGTCACTGTATATGAAACTGGGTGTTGACATTTGCAATGTCGCTGTGGAAAACAATGTCGATTTTAGAGCGACAGGTAGGTAGAATACCGTAGCCCTCTTCAACTAAAGATACTTATGGTTGTTAGTAGAGCATGGTGTTAAAAACGAGATTGAACAGTGCCTAAATGACAAACTTTACTGTTTTACCTAGTTAGGTACGTTTACACAATACGTTATATTACGGTCAAAAACATCAGTGAAAAGAAAAGACACTCAGTGTCAAATCACTTAAACTCGGCATAATATATACATTTATTGGTGCAAAACGGGACAGAAACGATAAAAGATGTTAATTTTCAGACTTGTTAAGTTTGTGTAGGAGAAGCATTCTCAAAAACGAAGAAAAATATGTTACGTTAGGTTAAGATGAACTTTCAAATATTTTTTTTTTATGTGACGAAGGTAGACAACTGAGCTCTCAGCCCACCTGATGGTGATGGAAAGCAGGCCCATGGATATAGTGACCAAAAAGCGCCTATGCGCAGCCTACCCTGAGGACTTGGATGGATTGCTTCTATCTATGCCAGTAGGTAATTACACCGGCTATCCTACCCCCAAACCAGAACACAGTACTAACTATTTATATTTATAGCGGCAGGTTCCGATAATTATTGTCCTATATGTAGGACAATATCAGCTGGGACAATAGCACGCAGCCGTGTGATTGGACTTTCACTCCGCGTCACTGTATTGTGCAGTAACGAACATACGAGCGAATATGGTATTAATGGTAAGCCTTGTTGTGATAAAAAGCAAAGTGCGTCAAGGACGTTCAGGTTTAGAGTCGTACCTTTAGAGTAGACAATGGGTATACAAAGACAAACGTTGTTTTATTTATAATTATGTGAACGTTTCAATGTTTTTAAACGTAAATGTTTACGTTTGTAAATATGTATGCTCCGTGTTTAAAGTAGTATTATACTAGTTAGTATAATACTATTTATAGTATAAGTATGATGACTCTTAAGTCAGAGCACAGAATATATAAACTAAGGTATGATGTTGTTGACCATGTTTTATAAATGGTACAGTCGAATGCAAGAATAAGTATCGAAAAAATCCTCTTATAAACATGTTTTTCAACATTTTTATAAACACATTATTTTGCCTTTGTACCTAGGGGTACAACGATAAACCACAAAGACGTCCAGTTGAGCCGCCTTGCTTTATTATGGTAATGTATTATATCTAAATAAATCACTAAGAGCCTGTTCACAGCGCGCACTAGCGATTCACTTGGGCGATTTCTATATAAAGCACGCGGCGAACTCGCGGCGATATCGCCGCGTGCAATTTTTCTATAGAAATCGCTTTTAAATCGCCCAAGTGAATCGCTAGTGTGAACAGGCTCTCAACGCTTGATGATGAATAAATAATTTATTTTTTATTTTAATATTATGTCTTATCATGTAACTATTATAAAAATATGCCTAGGTTTTTGGTAAGAATTTAACAGTCCCTAAATATACAACGAGAACTTAATTACAAAACTGGTACATCTAGAGGTATATCTGTAAAAGTAACTATTAGGTACCTAGTTACCTACTAGTTTTAAATACATATTATTCCTCATTTAAATATAATAAACTGTTAACTGCTGGTACTTAATGCCACTACTTCGTAATTGTAATTTCTCATTTAGCGATCCAATTAAACATTATGGTTTCCAAAAATGTTTAGACGTCGGCAGAATCGGCATCCGTGACTGCCAACCGGCGCGTGGAGCCTTGCGAAAGGTTCGTTGAACCCGGGGAAAGACGGACTCCTGAGTCGATTGTTCTTAGCGTAAGATAATCGATTGAATTTGTCAATGAGACATTGAAATGCATTGCGTGCGCGCAGTATTAAGGCCAAGCCACACCAGCGTGTGCAGCACCTGCACGTGCGCGTTGTAGCGAATGTGAATGTCGTATTTCTTGGCAAACCGCTTGCAATACGGTGTGCCATCTACTATGAGTTTTACATACGCTACAACGGCATGCGCACACGTGCACGCATTTGGTGTGGTCCGGCCTTTAGGGCCTTCCGCTGACGTCGGTTGTAGCACAGCACGTGTAGCTACAGTTGACATCATTATATTTATCATTTGCATTCATTTCATCCAACATTCATGTAATATGTGAAATATATATAACTGTTATTATAATACAACATGCAGCTCTGACGCAGACAATCGACATTGCGCATTAATTATTGTGGCGTTAGGTAAAGTCCATTTCAAATACGATGGCCCGATTCCACTTGACAAAGTCATTAGGCGTCAACAATAGGATCAGTGGTAACAAAAGATACCTGGCAATATCCTTTTGTGGCGTGATATTTTATGCATGACGGTGTACCACACGTGCCAAATTGTAGTGGACCAATTAAATGACAAATGTTTCGAGTGGCATCGGGTCTTCGTATTTGAAATGGACTTTACCTACGACACGTATTGTAATGTCAGAAAAAGACAGCAAAAAGATAGGTACATTTACTACATTTACATTAAATTCATGAAAAGGAATAATTTGAAAATAATATGCTACATTTTTTAATAACAGAAATGCTCCAATGTGCCATGAAATAGGTACCTACTAAGAGAAGATCTAACACAAAGTCACAGATGTGCTGCTCTTGTTTAAAATACCTATTCCTGTTCAATGATTTCGTTGTCCATGTGCAATAAATGTAATGATTCGCCAACTGCATAATATTAAGAACGTGCAATTGAAATTGATATTAACTGAATTGTATTGCAGAAATTATTATGAAATTTATTTCCATTAAAGTGCTTTTAAAGAAATCCATGGAAATCGTAACATTTACTTAGTTTCAATAAGCCTGTGCAATTCCTAAGTGGGTTGAATGTTTACGACCCAAACTATATTCTTTAAAGATCATTCAAATATAGGTCTTATGGCAAATTGACTTTAGGTCGTTGCCAGAATTCTATAAAAGTATAATGACATTATAACTGTGGGAAAAATTGCAGTCAGTTGACATGGTTGACTTATAATGATACGCAAATTGCAGTTTCGAGGGGTTAATTTAATATTCAGTTCAGGAAAAAGCGTTGGAATAGTAGTAGCTATTATCATAAGTAGCATAACAGTTTACATACCTACATAAATCGGAATAATATAAGTAAAAGCATTTTTTATGTAGGTAAACCAATTAGCTGACATATTGAATATATTTATAAGCTTCATTGCATATGTAAATGTACTAAACTACCTATTATTCAATATACGTAACTTACCTACATTATACAGATAAATGCGGATTATCTACTTTACGCCCACGCTTGTAAAATACATCCGTATGGATACAACAAAACAAAGCATATTCTAGATTTATACAAATACTTAGGTATTGTAATAAACAATGATTATGCAAAAGACTAGGGCGAAAAGTTTTCTTAATAGAATGTTTCTACCTACACGTGCAGTGCAGTTCATCACCGAATAGCTAACCTTCACAGATTCCGCAAAAACATTTGGAATTCCATTGAAGGTTTCTCTCTTATTTCTCTCACGTTTCGATCGCTGTTCGTGCATAAAGATATCAATTGCAAAAACAACGTCGGACGTAAAGAGGCTTGACCTCCTTAGCCAGCCTGCTTACAGACTTGGCGACACAGTATGCGGGTGGTAGGTAGGTACTCGATGTTATAAATACGAAGGCATCTTCTCTCGCTTTGTTTTAATGGGGCCGGCAGGCAGATTACGAGTTTACCAAATTAAAAAGGAGTTCTCACTAATTAAATTGGTAAAGTTCAGCAGTGGACGTCTTTCGGCTGATATGATGATGATGAAATTGGTAAAGGGGTTAAAAACATATATAACTATTCGTAAGAGTCAGAGAGAGAGATCAATCGGGAAATAAGCCCACTGACGGCATGTTTAAAGATTCAAGAAGAAGTCAAATCGTTCACAATTTTCCCTGGTACCTAAAGCTTCTACACATTCGGCTTGTAAATCATAATGCCAATTTGCCTCTTGCCGTGTTATCAGAATTTACTATCAGACAATTTAATAATCACGACGGTCACGAGATAGCCCACGTGCGAATGCTTGTGAATGCACGTTGCAATTTGCATAGCCTGTTTGGTATGTATTTGATCAAAAATAACTACGAAAATCGAGAACATCCGTTATTGTTATTTATTTTATAAACATTGTTTCTCAGATCAGATTTTCTCAACAATGACACAAACATCTCCGCTGGAGGACAGGAATTTGTATTTATTTTGTCGGTGTCATGTGTAGAATGCGAGTGTTGTTGAATGTTATTTTAATTGTATGAAGCACGCCTGTTAATTTACCATCTGAATTCGATAGGCATCACAATGAGCAAGTCAACGTCAAAGCATTTGAAACGGCTCTTCGAGCAATTTTACCAACGTCATTGCGTATGCAGCATACCTACTTCGCTAACTAAAAGTATTTGCATAAAACATTCGTTACGGTGTGTAGGAACCTAGACTACCGCTTCTGTAGTCGCTTCTAATCAAGTAATCATACAGTCGTTGCCAATGGTTGGCAAATAGGTACGTGACTTCAGATATGTTGTAGTCAACTTGTAATGCTGATTTGTAACTTTAAATATTTTGGGTCAACGGCATTGGTGTCAGTTGTATTGTAGGTGAAGTATTACTACTTACGCGGCGAATGATTGTCATTCATGATTTATGGATTTATGGTGAGGTGTTTTCTTTACATTATCAAAACATAAATTATACGTACAAAAACACATACCTACACAGTTCGTATACAAATGCACATACATATTCTTAACTTTGTAAACAAAATTTGCATAGGTTTTTTTGTATGTAGATCTAAATGATGTAATACTTAAGGAAAATAAAGGTCAATTTACGTGTGACAAATTGAGGTACATAATAATGAACATGCTGGTTGTTGGCGTAAGTTTCGATGGCTTAAGATGCATTCAGACCACAAACGAGCATTCGCTATTCTATCCCCCACTCTAAGAAATCAACGAATCACAGTATCTTATACTTCCAACCCAAGGCCGTCAAAATACCTATCTGCCACAACTTAGTGTGATATAAAAGCGTGTCTCACAGTTTAGCGGCCTTCGTGGTGTAAACTGCTATTGACAGTAACTTTACCAAAGTTCACACAACCCACTCGCGCACGAGATCCACTACCTAGGTAATACCTATGATATTGAAATTGCCTTGAAAGGCTTTCCGAGTAGTACCGACCAAAAACCATTGGCACCAGCGAAACATGACTAAAATGATGTGGGAACATACCTTGCAAGCTAGGAGCCGAAGCAGGCGCAGCGGGCGACGGCACCGCCGCCGGCGGCGGTCGGCGGCGGCGTGGGGCGTGTAACCCCGGCGCCGACGCCGCCCGCGTGGCCGTGCGGAAGCCCGGCGCGCGGTACCGCGCCGACTTGACCGGCCCGGCGGGCGCGGCGGCGCCGGCGATGGACGGCAACCGCGGGAGGGAGCCGGCACGTTGCTCTTCCTCTGACTGGAAACGGTTTTCGGATATTAGTTTAGCTTCTTGAGGACTTACTACAGGACGATGTATGTCTTTTCTAATCTTTAATGTAGCTTACAATCCCCGAATAAATATTCATCAGATAAAAATATCACATTGTCACAAATAATTATAAACGAAAAGGACTGCTAACATTTGTTTCACAGATGCATTTTATCCGGGGATGCATTTTACGCATTTTATGCATTTTTTGCCGTGTGGTGACGGCAATAACAATACATTTGTCACCACCCAAACTCCTCCTGCGGGTGTCGTCAGAGTCGACTAAGGAATTGAAGTGTCACTGACCATTATTTGATAAAAGATTGATGATGGGCAGCAGTGTCATCATAGTGGACACATTACTGCGATCGCCAATCCGCTTGCCCAGCGTGGCGATTATGGATATTTACCTCCTTAGGTATACGCATAGTTAATAGGAGAGGCCTACATCCAGCAGTGGACTATCATAGGCTGATGATGATTTTATCCGGGGATGGTGAATCAGGCCTCCAATCTCTCGCTTTGCTATTTTTTTAAGCAACTTCTTTATGACGATTCACCTTTCTTTGGTTTACTCAGATGATATGCATGTAAGCGATTTGTTAAAGTCAACAAATATTTGCATATAAATACAAACAACAAGATTAATGTAAACAAACAAAATCCAAGTGACGCGACGCTCAAACCAAGGAATAGGTACTTCGAGAACGAGACAAACCTATTTGTTTAAACGATATTTTTAATAAATACAAAATGTAATCGTTATTGTAATTAAATTATTAAATAAATACGACTAACCAGCTATTGCAAATTGGATTTTTGTAAAAGATGTAAACTGCTAGATTGTACCTAGCCACGGCGGCGTGTTTGTATCAGCGGCTGAGTGAGAAAGTCGCATGGTTTTGTTTGTTATCTAAATATTTTAAGTGTATACCAGTTACATCATGTTATGTATGTTGTTAAAATGCCTTCGCTACTCCCGTTTCAGATTTTCACCGCTGCTTATTTTAGGGATAAGAAAGAAATATAATAATTATATAGGTACGTAATTTCTTTAATAAGAAACAACACAGGAGAAAACAATGCGGGTGTATTTTATATGTTACCTATTTTAAATATAGGGTTACAAAAGGTCATCATGTAAATTTTTAGCATTGACTTAACGTGTATCTAACTGGTTATTGCAACACATCAAGTACCTAGCAAATAAGAACATATATCTTTCTTCAACAACGTTCTTGAACACCGTTTCCCCTTGGGGATATTTTTTAGTTTTCATTTACTTCTAATGACAACACTGAATTTATCAAGTACATAGTAATGTCTAACCGTGATTGTACGTGTGTAGATAAAAATAGATAACACTGGCAATGAAATGTGTTAAAGAAACTATGATAATGATTTTACTTACTTCATACATAGCGAGAAAAATAACGCATGACTTCCTTACTTTACTCAATGAAAATATTAAAATAATCGACTTCTTAAACATATCAAATAATAACAATGTGTTTACTAAATAGAATTTTTCGTCTTTGACACATATCGTAAAAGACGTTCGTAGATTTATTATTACGTTAATATATACTAATAAATATTAATAATTTTAACTAAAAATGTACGTGAACTCAAGGTTCATGGTTTTAAGTTGGTGTTTAGACCAGGATTCTGTGTTGAAAGTGCATCATTATGAAATAATGTAAGTTTTTAGGTTTCTTTACAATAAATTTTAATTTCTATTGGCGCTAGCTTTACATAGGTACATAGGTAAGAATTCGTAATTACCACTGCTGTGTGCTCATCTGTGTGCAGTTTTGTATTGTCAAGTAGCTGGCTATTTAAGCCTTAGGTATAAATAAAATTCTAGTGTATCTCTTGTGAGCCGCAAGCGAGTCACAAGACGAGATTTCACCGCGAATGGCTAACGAATTCGCTGCGTACTCACGTGAAAATGAATTGTGCAGCCGAATGTACCTAAAGTATGGCTTCAAGATTCAAATGCAGTCATGTCAAACTTGCTGCAGGTTCGCTCGCTTTGCTCGCAAATCGCAGGTATGAGGCTCTTACGGCATTATTAAACGCCCATCCCATCTTATGACTTACGTAATTATTATGCATTCTTTTCAGACAATTTTATGACTACTTACAGAAATAATTGCACTCGGCCATAAATCTAACATAGCAATGGTGAAAGGTCGGAAGTAATTTACAAAGATTGCCTGCTATTCACAAGATAATTTATAATGCATAATTATTCTGTTGATTGATGTCGTGTTGCGTTCATGACAAATTTACAGATCGTCAATATATTTTATCTTTCGGAAACAACCGCAGTATTTAAACTAATAATACCTATGAACTCAGATGCTATAATGCCTTACACTGTAGCTATATATATATGTACATGGTATGTCTACTTTGTCTAGATACAATAAATAATATATTGATTTTAGAATAGGGAATATCTCCGTTGCGGTGACGTGACGAGATAGGCATCGCAACTTGCGTAAGAATAGCAGGACAATATTTGAGAGTTTTTTTTTAAGGCAATATTAATTTGTCAAACCGTTTTGAATATCGCGCGAGGAAACTGTAGATACGTTTTTGAATATATAATAGGATACATTTATGGAAGAAGATCCTTCTTGGTTGATCCGATCTTAATTACTTCTACACCTACACCTACTTATTTCGAAGTGAAGAATAGATAAAAAAAAAGTATCGATGACATCGCTTCTTTTGGCAAAATAATCACACGGAACACCTAAAATGCATCGACTTATCTGTTACCTACTATGTATTTGCAATAGATAATAATTGTAAGTTCTAAAAGACAGATAAATGGCAATGTTCTAAAAGATAGATAAATGGCAAATGTTCCGTGTCCCCATTGTCACCTTTACTTTCCTACAAATCAGAATAAAATGTAGGTAAACATACCTGATGATGAATTCATTGAAATTTTTGGTCGGTACTTATTCAATTTGTAATGATAAGCTGATAATTTATTACTAATGGAACTTTAATTCGATGACGCAGCTGTTTAAATAGCTACTTAAATGTTTAATGATAACTAGATTAAATTAACGTAGTCATTAAAATATTAGAAAGTGATTGATTTTACATTTAGGATAATTTGCACAAGTAATGAAGATGTGAAAGTATGAATTACAATCTTTTACTTATTTGAACTAAGTATATAGATTTTTTTTTCAAATTTAGCTACCATTACGTTACGA
The DNA here is from genome assembly GCA_025490895.1 of Thaumatotibia leucotreta. NCBI lineage: Eukaryota > Metazoa > Arthropoda > Insecta > Lepidoptera > Tortricidae > Thaumatotibia > Thaumatotibia leucotreta. The sequence goes on from JALPQI010008564.1 coordinate 18,416, forward strand.
CAGAAGCTAATTATATTGCCACCTGATTAAGTCATCTACATTCTGTCTGACATCAAACATTATTTAACATTCTATCACTATGAAAACATTGTTACTGTGTTCCCCACGCCGCATTAGGTCATTTTTAATTTACAACAATCTTAATTGCTATCTAAATAAGCACTACAGAGTAATGCAATTTAATGTAGATAATAATTACTCGAGGTTGACGATCTTTGTATAGGGTTGTTCTATAACTTTTCATGTTAAGTCTATGTAATGTAGAGATTGTAGAGTATTGTGTACGAAACGACAAACGAGAAGGCAACTGAGATGTATTGTATGGGCGTGTCTCGCTGCCAGAAGAGGCCCAAACACGAACTACGAAATCCGCTAATTTCGTCGATTTTTCTCTGTCACTCGAATAACGCCTTCGTTGGAGAAATTAAAATTTATTGTAAACAAACCTAAAAACTTACATTATTCCATATTCATGCACATTCAAAACAGAATCTTGGTCTTATCACCAACTTAGAACCGTGAACCTTGAGTTAATGTACATTTTTAGTTAAAATTATTAATATTCAATAGTATGTATTAACGTAACAATAAATCTGCGAACGTCTCTCACGATATGTGTCAAAGACGACAAATGCTATTGAAAGTCAAACGAAATGAAAGACAAATCCCCGAAATTTACGAACTACGATGTTCGCGGTAGCCATTCAGATACCTGTACTTTCTGCACAGACCCTATACTATACTTCAGTGCCATAATTAAAGGATAGCTAAGTAGATTCTTTATTTCCCTAATCCCGTGGTCATAATAAGCCTGTGCCGCGGTTGTACAGCGTTTTATAAGACTAGGTAGGTGTAGGTACTGTGATGGTAAGTACATAATGGTCTTATCCTTCCGTAATCGGTGGCCGACTAATGATGTTAGTAAAACATGTTTGAATGTATCTTTAAACATAAAGAAACTGGGCTACTTAAGTACCTACATTATGCCGCCAGACTGTCGGAACAATTTAACAATTGAAAATAGTTTAGACTTCTTATTAAGTAATCCATAATTTGAAAGTATATCTGTTCCGTCATTCCCGTTGATTTTTAACGTCTTATAAAGGGTAGCTAATCATGAAACACTATAATATAAGGGAGGACTCGCGTTACGTTTCTGGTTAAGGTTCTGTGGAGTCATAGACAACACAGCATCGGCCAGATCGGCCCCGGCGCGGGGCGGTTTAGTGTGAGTCATTATTTACTCATGTGTTTCGATTTTGGCATTTAGGTATCTGTTCCACTAAAATTAAATTCGTATCTAATATAAAATAAATACAATGCCCGCGTCCAGGTCATGTTTGCTATGAATTTACCACACATTCCTACCAGAGAAAAATTATATCTGTCCGAGATCATTTTCCTTTTCTCTGCTATCTGTGATCTGCTGATAGGTTATCCAGACAGAATGACCGATATTGATAGTCTATACGCCATCCTCCAAGCGGCAATAGAACCAAAACATTAGGGTTGAAACACATTTATCAGCATGCGTACGCATTTTGTCTACCTACAGAAAATGTCAGTTTAGTTACTAAACTGACATTTTCTGTATACTAACTTAGTATGGGACCGCGTCCAGCTTACACGTTTGATACTAAACGGCAAATTTTAGACAAAATGCGTACGCATGCTGATGATACATGTGTCTTCACCCTAAAGAGGTTAAAAACCAAAATCACTTTTCACAATCCATTGAAATTTTACTTTTTACAGTGTGACTCATTGATTTAGATGAAGTACGGAATTAGTCATAGGTATGTTATTTTTGCGTTATTTAACCGTATAAATAACGTAAATAAACTGCAAATCGTAATCGGTAGGCACTAATTCGTATAAAACAAACGTTTTAGATGCCAATATTTCAAATAGTCTTCGATATTTGTTTTGATGTGAAAGTTCTTGTGGCACAAACTTAAAGATAAATATCATTGACATATCACTATCAGGCTAACGGTAACTTCGTGGCACGTCACGTCACACGATTGACATTGACACCACATTTCACGTGCCGAAGGTAGTCTTGCGTAACCCCTGCGTGGCGATTGTGGTTGTTATTGGTTGTTTTCATGCCGTTTCATGATTGTGAAATGTAGGGCTCAAGTTACGATCTGTTTCAATTGTGGCTCAAAACAATTTGCGGCCGATGACATTTAAACCGCCGTTTTAACAGATAAATATTCTTGTTAATATATATACAATACTTAGTTGCGCATGCAACATTTGCGCATTGTATTTCTACGAAATTTTGTTGCCGCAGCGTTATAAAATAATGACAGATATTACATGTTTCGTATCGACCAGACTACAGGTTCTTGTGAAATGACTGAGGTTTAGAAACATAGGTAACTAGTTATGATAAGTCGAAAGATTCCCTCACCTCAGCATCAGGTGCGGACGCCCGCCGCCTGCCTCGCCACAGTCGGTCTTCGCTGCCACCGATGGCACCACAACTCCTGGAGTGCGACTTTTGAGCAGCCAGCTCCGCGCCCGCTGGCGAGCGCCGAGCTTCACCACCGCCTCCGAGAGTCCCCCGCGAGTCCGCCGCGAGCAACGCGGATTCAAAACTACCACGCCACGAAAACCGTTCACTATCACTCGCGACACTTCCACGACTAGCCGTGGCTTCCAGGATATCATGGGAACGACTCCGGGCCAACGCCCCCGGTTCTGACGCACTATCATCGTCCGTACTCGGCACACCACCAGACACTTCATGCATTAAAGCCACTAGCCTACCCCCTATATGCCTCATCACCTTCCCGAACAGAGGCGGCGAACCCTCACCCGCACGGCCCAGCGTAGCGGCCAGACGCTGATACGCACCAGCCGCGTCGCGCTCCAGTGAACCACCCTCGCCATTTCCACGATCGAACTCGTCAATTATCTCGCGGCAACTCTCCGATATCTGTTTCCTCAAGGCCGAACGATTTGCTGCGGTCCCTTCTAAATCTGAGCCGGCATAATCAGACGAATCATAAGAATCGCTCCACGTGTCCTCGCTTGATAAATATTCTACTATTTCGCGCACTTCCTCGTCCCGAATGCCGGGTACGGTTTTCATAAGTCGTGTCAGTTCGCTTTCAAAATATAATAATTGAGGCGGTTTCGGTGGGCGGGAACTTTCAGAGTTCGTGGATTGCGGTGTTGACGCGCGAACATTCGCAGAATTTATCATTTGCTTAAAAAATTGGCGCATTTTCGTCATCATAAGATTCGTCTCTTCATCGGACGACCAGTTATTAAAGCTATCCTTACGTATTAGAGGTGTGGGTGGAGGACGGGATGATGGGGGACCCTCAACGCGTTCCTCGATATCGGGTCTAATTTCTTCAATAATCTCCTCTAATTCTATTTTAGGTTCGTGAGATCGGGTAAAATCTGAACTTGAATCGCCATTCCTTAAGAGATCATCGCAACTGCCCACAAAGCCGCTATCTCGACTCGTTTGCTTTTTAGATTCAGATAATTCAGATCCAAGCGGTGGAAATTCGGGTCGGGGCGTTAACCTGCCCTCTTCGCCTTCCGAAACAGATCTAGTATCGTCTCGAGTTTCCTCCGCGAATTCTGTCGATAAGCGTCGTTCATCAGCTGGAGAACCTCTTGTTTTTTTACTTTGTTTTTTTCTTTTATTTTCACCTTGCGAATCCAGTCGCTCCGAGGAGTCATTTCGGTCATCAGTTTCAGTACTCGATCCATCTGACACTTCCTGCGCATCTTGAGAAGGCTCTTCGCCAGTCAATAAGTTATCTAATGACGATGAGTGTGAACGCGGGGTACCACGGGCTCGTACAAGACGTTTCCGCCTTTGCTCAGGACTCTGTTTTCCTTCACTATCACTGCCAACGCTACCTGAACCATCGGAGTCCCGCCGTTCCTGATTGAAGCCCATAAATCCCGATAGGAAATATTTTTCCAATCGCGAAGACACTAACTCATCGTTGTCCCCACTTCTCTCTGGTTGTTCGTTATCAACAATAGATTCGGCACCCTCACTGCACACACTCGATGTTTCAGACATAGGCTCCTCGTCATCTCGAATATTTCTGCCATCACCAAGGCCGAAAAAGAAATATTTTTCCAACTCAGTAGCCGATATGGGTCGCGGTTTTTTCGTTGTATGCTCCGTTTCACTTTCCTCGCAGCTTTCTTCGACAATTGTGTGTAGTGTAAAGTCTAAGGAACGCCGACAATATGAGAATTCTTCTCCTCGTGTGGGTAAGGTCGTTTCATCCCCCGAATCGGAGTCGGAGGGCGAGGTGGCCTCGTCCTCGTCATGGCTGACGTCCTCGACCCAAGAGTCGTCGTCGGCGAGCCCCTCCTCGAGGCAAACGACGGCCGAGAGAGTGTCGGCGTTGCTAACAACCGTCACACCGCCCGAAGGCTGCGGCGCTTCGTCGTCGGACATTCGTTCGTCATTATCGTTTTGCTGGGAGCTCGTGTGGGGGGCGGGTTCGTTCACCGAGTTGGTGTGATGCACTGTGATGTCGCGCATGAGCCGCGTTGTATCCGACGTTACGACGGATACGCGGTCGTGTGTTATCATAACGCGGCTAGTGAAGCGCGCGGAGCCGTCCGTTCCGGCCGGGCGCGAGCGGCAAACTGTTGACACTGCGGCCGCGGCAGGAGCGCCCGCGCCCCCCTCATCTAAACAAACCGGCCCCACGCCGTGCAATTTCTCCTCCTCTTGTTGCTCTTCCAGTAATTCTTTCTTTAATAGTTCACTGAGCGTGCGTTCAATACCTTTAAACAGGTCTATTTTTTCCACTGGCGGCAAACATGAGTTATCGGCCGCGGGTTCGGGCGACGGCGCTAATTTCGTCAACAAACCGTGCGAAATTTCGCTGGAAATTAATTCTTCATTGTTATGTTTCTCATTAGGCAACTCGACGGGGACTTTTACTTTCATATCACTTTCTGCGGTAATCGTATCGTCCAGCGAGTCGCACTCGTTGTTTTCCGATAGACTAAAACTTGTATTGCTATCATTATCTTTATTTTCGTTGCTATCTAAAGTGTTATAATCTGTACTACACGATGCATTAAAGCTATTAAATTCCTCACAGGTCTCACTTCGGAGCATATTTGCGTTGCAAAATTTCATAAAATTGGATTTTTTCGATTCATAGTTTTCGTCACCACTACCATAAGGAATAATAGGAACATGTTCTTCCAACTTAACTGATTCTAAAAGCACGACATTGTCTTGGTTAATGCTGTCCTCATTGTTGACTTCGTTTTGCATGATCACTTCGACGGCAATTTCCAAGCTATCAGACTTTTTGTCGTAGGAATCATCACAGTCAATGCCACTGCTGTCGGCGTTGTCTTCCATGTCGGAGGAGGAGTCGGCGGGGTTAACGACAAACACCCTCGAGAACTGGCCGCCGCCGCCCCCGGAGTCGTCGGAGTCCTCGTCCGAGGTCGCCGGCTCCTCCGGCGCTCCGCTCGTCAGGTCATAGCTGCGCCTCTCAACACCTGCGTCAGAGTCACTAGAATCACCAGATTCGTTCGACGAAATAAACGCTTTCTCAGCGTCCAAATGTTCGGGCATCGCGTCTGGGGCTTCCGACACAACTGATAATTCCTGTTTTGCAATCACTTTAATTTCGTCTGACGTTTCACATTCGACTGGCCGCTCAATAACATTATCAGTGGTATCGTTATCGCGACATTCTTGTGACGTTTCGGATTGTATGGCTTTATCGGTCTTTTCTACGGTGGTCATTTCGAGCGTTTTCGTTTGAGGGAGCGCGTTGGCGGTGGCGGTGGCGGCGGCGGTGACGGCGACAGCGGCGGCCGTCGTGAGGCGGGCGAGGGCTGCCGCATCGAGGGGCGGAAAGCCGGGGTAGGTGTTCCAGTGTGGCGTCGGTGGGTTTTGGGGGAAGGCGAGTAGGGCGGGCCAGAGGGCGGCGGGCACGGGAACCGGGACGGGGACAGGGACAGCGACTATTCTCGGTTCAGCGCCGCAGGAGCAGGTCCTGGGGCAGGCTTGCGGGACGTGTCTGGTGGGAGGAGGGGGGTGGTGGTGCCGCCGCCGCGCCGGGCTCGAAGTAGTCCCAGTCGCAGTCGTCGGGCGCGAGCGGCGCGGCGGAGGAGGCCGTGGAGGAGGAGTCCTCCGTGTCCTCGCGGCAGGATGAGTCGGAGCTGAGGAACACGAGGCGGTAGTCCTCGGGACGCATACGACCGGCCTCCGGCTCGCTTGCCTCGCCCGGTTCGCTGCTGACGCCCCCACTCTGAAAATAACAGAAAAACTTCGATAAATATGCATACAAAATAAGTACGCACCAACCTACTGTTTCAAAACTTACGAGACGTCAAGTCAAGATGACATTCAGTTAACTTGAATGATGCAAAAACAAATGTGAGCCACATTTGTAAAACGTCCCACTTTGTCGCTAACCATAAGGACGCTTAAACATATATTTTATTCATAAACAATTACCAACAAATTCCATTCTATGGTTAGCGACAAAGTGAGACGTTTTATTAAAAAGGCTAATAAATGAATTGAAGAGCTGTAACCTACGTATGCACAATACAAAAATCATCACTGACGTAAATATACAACGTTGCAGTTTTGGTTACAAACGATAATTATTATGAATGCGTAATCTTGTGGTTTGATACAAGATTAAAGATTACAAGTAAATACGAGTGGCTATAATAAAGTAAATATCAAATTAAAAAAATAGACACATTAATTACTGACAATTTAATTATCCATCTAACTACACGAGAAATTGATGATTATAGTATTATCACACAATTAAGAGAATAAATTAAATACGTATTAACTAATTGACATAGGTAAATTATATACTATCAGGTATTATTAAAACGGAAGGTGTTTTTCTTGTATGAATTCATTATTTTTATTACGTGCTTCTTTGATGCTAATATACGGGAAAAAGTGTCAAAGATTGTTTCCAATTCCAACCAATTCAATTGGTAACGAAATCTCAAGATGTGGCTTTGTAATAATTGTAATAATGGGATAACTTTAAATAAAATTACCAATATACTTGTATCTCGAAATCGGAATACTTAAATGTGAGGTTTCCATAGATATAGTCCCGCTTTTACCGAATATCGTGTTATGCGTCACTTTCGAACATGTATGTTGTATATTTGCTATAATGCGACGTTAAAGATAAACGCAGGAACGTTATATTCGTAAGTCTACAGGTGCATTTGATCGTCGCACGATCATAGCACATTAATATTTTTAAGACGCAGGCAGCCTTCAATATCTTTATACAAGTAGTATTTAGTTATTAAATAGCTGTAAAACTTTATGTTCACATAATACCTTGTAAACTGTGTGGAAGCAATAAATGATTGAGTATTGAGTATTGAGTAACAGGCGACTTAGCGCCTACGAATAAGCCAATAGCAATTTCGTTCTGGGCGCTCGTGAAGTAAAGAAATCAGAAGGCGAATCATTGAATTTATTTGTAACTTATTTTATTATTTAATTTTTTATATCAATTATACCTATGTAAATATGATTAAAATCGGGTAAAGTTAATTTCCTTTGTCACCTATTATTGGAGATGATGATGATACCATACGGACTTATAATAGTTTGTAGGCTTAGCACACGTAGGTGAGACAGTAGGTATAGGTATGTCGCCGCGAGATTCGCGAGATAGTCGACATCGTCATTTACTAAAAGAGGGACAGACAGCGTATATCGCCGCGAGATACTGTCACTTTAATTATGTGCTAACCCAATATATGGATATGGTTACATTTCATTTACAGTCATTCGTTAAAATTGAAAAGGCCTCGTTTCCCTTGCAATAATTTCCTGCTAAATGACTTTTAATACAATGTGATTATACCAGTTTTCTCTTAAGGAATTCCCTTTATATTAACGCTTGTTAACAGTACAAGGCGGGAAGATTGGACTGGCACAGTTGTACAAAATGACGGTAATTGGTAAATAACTGGTAACACTGGCTCCAACAACAACGTTTGGGTGACAGATTGACAGACTAAATTACCAGCGAAAAGTCTTGGATGTCTTTTATAGCTATTATGTTAATAAAAATGACGATTGCAGTAGTTTTGCGAATTGCGAAAAAGACTGCACGTAATTTTAAAATGAAGATAAATGTCACAGTATTTTTTGACTTCTTCCCGTTAGTCGCTGGTTTTTGGCATGTCCTCACATCAAAATGTGCGTTTAATCTTTTGAACGCCAAGAACTGGTAAAGAAGTCGTGTTGTTATGCCTGCGTCACCTAAAGTGTTAATTGAGGACGCTGTCATGCTGTCAAAGCAAATTGTTCTGCTGACAGATATGATGTAAACGGGGTGTACAGGTACTCGTTATTCATTAGTCGAGAGACTGGTGTACATAGTGGCCCAGGTAGAAGTGACCAGCTTCCTGGGACATACTGTATAAGTCATACTGAACAACTTTTACTATGGGCCCAACGAGGAAACAGCGAAAAAAAATTTGACCTTTCGCCCTATGGAGACGCAACCAAAATGTATGAAAAGGTCAATTTTTTTTCGCGATTTCCTTGTTGGTGTCATAGTAAAAGTGGTTCAGTATAACTTATACAGTGTGTCCCAGGAAGCTGGTCACTTCTCCCTGGGACACACTGTACAGGCCACATTTTGATGTGAGAGGGAATGCGTTCGAAAATCCTTACATTACGTTTCTTTATGGACCGCAAATATCCTTACATTATGTTTCTTAATATACGGTTTATTCAAGTGAATAACCATGGATGCACCTTAGTCCGCAGCTCTCGGGATGCCATGGCGATCGCAATCATGCTAATTCTATCGTAGAAAGCACCACGGATGGGTGGCCGCGCGTCGTGAGTTGAAAGCGACATGCTACACGAATCTATCGAGCCGAGGGCCTATGGCGACTTGATCGATATTTGCGACATTTATCCTAATATACTGGGAAAGTGTTTTTGTACCATAATGGCTTTATAATTTTATATCATATTGATTCGATTGATAATATTGATATGACAGAATTAAATAAGAGAAGACAACAGTCATGTGACTCGGACTGTAATCCAAATTAGGCTTAACATATTATAAAATATTGAATTGAATTGGTGCGACAGTAATATGTCGCCGTGAGATAACTATGCGTCCCTCTCTTATTTATATAGATAGTAAAAGACTACTAAAACTATATAGAAGTATTATATTTACGGGAAGCCTTTCTCGCAGCGACAACGACATACTATTGCACCAATCATGTGCTAATCCTTCATAAGAGGAACAAGTAATTGCTATAATTATAATATGTAACTTTCGGTCGTTTTTAAAATAGATACCAAATTGACTACTCTCAAGAAGACTACAGAACGGGTCGGCTCCAATATATTCGCTGCTTGGAAATATTAACTTTATCTCTATTACAATCGTAATACGATCGTTTGAGAATACTTCCTCGTTCAACCACGATGGGTTATTCCATTTCGCCCAGCATTCGACTCAAGACAAACTATTCTGCGTACGTTTCTTTGTATGAATAATAGTGAAATATTACAAATATGCCTTAGTGATCCACGTTAGGTTCGATTGCAAAAAATTGTACATATGTAATTTAAAGGCCTTAAATGTAAACGAAATTTAACAGCATAATTTTAGTGTGACGAAGTTAAATTTTGTGTGACAACTTTAGGCATTGCAAAAGGGCAACACATTCAAGTTTTCTATTAAAGATCAACAATACGAAGTATACATTTTACAACCTGATACATTTTAGTCCCCTTTTACTACTGCCTAAAGTTGTTGGACAGTATACTCTGTCAAAAACATAGCTTGTTTGAGTAACTTTCGTAAGTCAATTGACGCGATCGTGATACATTTTTTTTGCAATTGACCCATTAGAACTTGATTAAATTTGATTGATACTTTGTTTTCTATAGAAAGTCCCCTGACCTAAATTAGCTGAACTATGGGGTCTATAGTGGGACAACTGGGACATCCCATATTGGAGACAATATGTGCTTTTATTGGTGGGGGAAATACTGAATTTATTAATAAATAAGGGGTGTGACAGAAAGTAAAACCATATAAATTAAAATGTTACTGTAGATGTTGCCGGGTATATTTGGAATCTGCTCCGTCTTGAAAGCCAAATAATTGTTTTATGGATCGGAATTTGTGCCGCGTGCAGCGTATGCACATACTTGTGGCACGAATTATGGAAATTATGACTTTATATTTTACAGACAAACGGGTCTTAATCGCGTAAACTTACGTTTAATTATATCCTGACGTTTCGGGCATGACGTTACACCCGTGGTCGCAGGCAGACTGGCGAGAGAATGTATCAACACCTTCGAGCTGCGCGGGTTTTTCGAACTACCCGCACTTGATCTTGATTATTCACTTCTAGGCTAGGGTTGTCACTAGGCCTACACACAACACTCACAACATCCAATGGCTTAAAAATGGATGTTTCACCACGCTTACATTTGTAAATCACGGGATTCCACGCGGACGAGATTCCTTGCCCCTCACTTTGATTAAAATTCCGATGTTTCTTAATTTCAATAGCTTCACGTACTTTTCGGCTATGATGTATACGCTCGGTTGAGAGGACTTTCAGGTTATGGAGCTCAATCCAGTGGTTAGGTCCGGACTCCAACAAATGCTCGGCCACAGCAGACTTACTCGTTTGACGCTTTTTAACAGCCGTGATATGTTCCTTGACCCTTTCCGATATGGTGCGTTTGGTTTCCCCAATATAGGAACTACCACAGCTACAATCGATCTTATAAACGCCTGGTGTGTGATAAGGTAAAACATCCTTAGGCGACCTTAGATGACCTGACACCTTTGATAACGGCATGTAAACGGTTGGTATGGAATACTTATTCAAAAGCGTACCTATTCTGTCCGTTACACCCCTGACATAAGGCAAAAATGCTGGTCGCCTTGCAACATCTGGATGTTTCTTCCTCGGTGTTCGTCTGGGTTGCCGTCTGTTCATTATGTAGCCATTTCTCTTCAGAACCTCCTGAACGCGCGATAACTCAATTTCTAGAAATTCAGGGTCACAAAGGTCATGTGCTCTGTTCTTTAGAGAATTAACCACAGACTGAAGCTGGCGGGGGTGGTGGTGAGACAGAGCGTTCAAATACCTGTCAGTGTGTGTGGGCTTCCTATAGACAGTGTGCGCCAAAGAACCATCATCTCGACCTATCACCTTCACGTCCAGAAAAGGCAAACTGCGCTCCGATTCCAATTCATACGTGAATTTGACTTTAGTATGAATGGAATTGAGATACTGGAGTAATTGCTCAACTTCATGCTTGCCACCTCTCATAACGCAAAAGACATCATCGACATACCGTTTCCATAATTTCACTGCCCATGGTTGCAGATCTATGCTGGCCTCGAAATGCTCCATCCAGATATTTGCTAAAACCGGTGCCACAGGGCTACCCATAGCAACTCCGTCGATCTGGAGATAATGCCCCCCTCGATATAAAAAGTAGCTCCCTTCTAAGCAATTCCGGAGCAAAACCATGACAGAACTCACTATCCCATTGTCAGCAAGCCTCTTTCGAACTACTTCTAGACACTCTTTAACCGGAACATTGGTGAAAAGTGACTCAACATCGAAACTCACCATTAAGTCTCCTGGTTCCAGCGTTATGTCCTTAAGAATGTCTATGAAGTGACGTTTGTCTGTAAAATATGAGTGATAATCGTGAAAGTTTAAATCAATAAATGACTTTAGCCCTTAGCCATCCCATTACAGTACTAAGGGATCTGTCCCAACGGTCGGCGATTGCTTCACGAAGATGCTTGGTGAATGCGGACATTTGTGGAACGAAGAGACCATCGACGGATACATCTGGATGTAACAAGAGGGGTGAATGTAGAATACTTTTATTGATTCACTGCGAGTCTGTCTTGTAATGGAGTGATATGATTGGGGTTATATTATGATATCTAACTTAATATCTGCCGTGTGATGACGGCAATAAGACTACATTTACCCCAACTCCTCCTGCGGGTGTTGTAAGAGTCGACTAAGGGATTGAAGTGTCAATTTGTGCCACTTGATGATCTAACTTAATGCGATTGCTATTTCGAGTTGAATGCTCGGGTTTTGACTATGTGAACCATCGGACGGCTAAATATTCATGATATTGTCATGATGGCATCCTGAAAAGACAGGTTTCATTACATTTCCCTCCCTGAATTCCGGTGTCTGGATATTTGTCGCATTTAGAAGTTCCACCTAAATGTGAAATCCACTACAGGTGTAAACAATGGGAATAACTTTGTCTCCGAGTGGATCGAGACACGAATTTCTCCGTGTTTCCTAGCAGGCGACATAGCAGCTCTTTGTATCTTATCCCATTTCACCTTTCCAGCGATTTAGACGAGACAGGCCGTGTTGGATAGTGAAATTAAATTGTTATAATCGCCTCGAGGTATGATGGAGATACTTATTTATATTTATGGTGATATTTACGGCTGTGAAAATAATCGATGTGCTTAGTGTACTTACGTAGGTTTTTTTGCCTATGAGTGCTGTACACTTATTGGTTAAAAAACTATGAAATTTATGTACCTATCTAACTGTAATCTTATTAATGTACAAGTTTGTATGTCACTGATGTTACCAGACATATATTTAAATTAATAAATATAAATATTCATAATTATTTTGCTGTTCATCACAAGATGTGGCAATACTAATATCGTTTTGCCGAATGTATTTTTTGATAGGCAAATACTGTACCACAAATATCAATCCATTGTACTCGTAGTATTTAATTATCAGTGAGTTTTTCAGTCCTGTTGCATTTTATTTATGACAAATAACAATTAAAACTTGAATCATTACCAAAGTTCACTACGTACATAGATACCTACAATATCACCTTCGCTACGAGTACATACATAAACATTATTAAAACGATAATGCCGTATCTGTAAGTAGTTCCGTGAGGCCAGGCCCTTAATCTGCGCCATTGTTTCCATACTTATCTCGTTACACGTCCGTCTGTCTGTCTGTCCGACTCTATAATAGCATATCAGTTGTTCAGCCAATTGGAGAGCCGTGGAAACGGATATCGCGCATGACTAGAATGTTTTAACACGTATGGCACGTTAGCAATACGATTTAAAATTATTTTACGCAGCAGTGAATGTACCGACCTTAAGTCGCCGTCAATAGAAATTGCGAACAATGAAAACAAGCCGTTCAAAGATTTATTCATATATCCTTAACCTAGCACTGTCTTATTTTTTAGTGGTTTGGGATAATGATAGAAATTAAGATAAATTGAAATAACACATCGATTTGACAATATTCAATGACGTAGATTGGAAGTTAAACATATTTGGAATACAAGGTTTAACATTTTTCCCGACCTCTCTTTACGGCTGCTTTACCTAGACAATTAGATTACGTCACGAGACTTAAATAATAAGTATAAGGTACCATACTCGTATGTAAATGAGTCGGTTATCAATAGCCTCAATAGGTAGCTCACGTTTATTTTTCTGATACTTCTTCTAGTTCTTCGAAAATTCCACTTGTTTCCGTAAATTACCAATTGTATAAAATTAAGTACCTATTTGTAATGAAATATGCACGGAAAATAATCAAGACTTTGTAACGAACTATGTCTTCTACGAGTATACAAGGCTAGAGGCGTTATATTTAGACAGTATGATTAAGTATTGTTACTGGTACTTACTTAGAAGGAGACATTTACTACGGAATATTTTAGGCACACATTATCTTATTGCGTCCCTTAAAAACTAATGAACTGAACGTCCATTAATTATATTCGTGAATTATAGATACAACATACGCCTTACCTACATATTTGGCTACAATACGTTACGTGTATGTTTTGATGCGTGCATCACTCAATCATTACCTGAATGGAGGGCAGTATGAGCAGAATGTTAAACTCATTCGTAACACGCGAGCGTGACACTTTTGCATACGATACTAAATCTAACCATCAAGGAATTATAATCTTAATAATGTCTAATAAATGGCAAAAATAAATTTTTCCTAACTAGTGCGGAAAAGTGAACTTTGCGCACACTTCGCGTGCGTTAATTTCTCTTTTTAAGGCACTTGTTATGAAAAAAATTATTCGATACACGTGTAAAAACATCTTTTTAACTCGGGTGATTGTCGCCCTCGTTTCACTCGGGCTCCAACTATCACCCTCGTCGAACATATTTTTTTTTTGCACTTGTATCGAAATGTACTATTTCTTAAAATGTTGGTATCGCTTTGTTTTGAGAAGAGATAAATGGCAAGCAATGTGAATAGAAGACATCAACGAGATTCTAAATCCAGATAGGTACGGTCGAGGAATTTAATTTCCTACCCATTTCATACCTTGTCATAGTAGATAAAATATGACAGTCCTAGCAGCTTTCATATTGATTGTCACTGTGACAAGGTACGAAATGGGTAGGAAATTAAATTCCTCGACTGTACCTACATGTATATATTTATGTATATTTATTAATTGTTACCTATACCTATACGTATACGTATATTGTGTCTTACAAAAACAAAGTTTAAAGGAATTCTCAGCATTTTGCAGCATTTAGATTTGGACGATGACGTCGCTGACTCACAATTTGCTCCGATCACTAAAATTGTTATCAAAATATTGCAATGTGTTAAATAATCCTGGTTCTACGAACAAATAAAACATGGAAGCCGCACACCATAATAAATTGCCTTTCAAAAACCATCCTGAATTTTAGATGACAAATGTCACCCCCCTCTTTAATGTCCTCTTCAATGTCAACCTATAAAAACTTAAACCGCCATTTAATAATAGTTGGGATTGGTCCATCAAAGTTTTGATTGGCTATATTTTATAAACATTTGTCAAAGATGTTGCGCCGAAATATGCGCAGTGTTAAGAAAAGCGCTATGTCCTGCCCATCTTGGCATTTTTGAGCTGACATTAGACGTCCATGTTATAATTATATGGTCGCAGTCCTGGTTGTACTCGAATGCACTGTCAAAATCATTCATTATTGCACTAGTTAAATTATACGAGGTGGTAAGATAGTTGACAAAACACAAATGGAAGCAGACTTTCAGTATATCAGACCAACACGAGCGCAAGGCACGCTTTGAAATTTACATAAACACTTAACAAGACCTACCATTATTATATCTTGCAAGTAACAAGCACACACCCTCCAATTTGGACTTACTAGGGTTGCGAGTGTCTGCATGTTAATAAAGATAAGGGCGCAACTTGCTAGCTTTTCAGACTAATTTTTCTGATGATCACGTCACGTCATTAGTAAACGGGTGTATCTATGCGATTTTTTTACGCGTTTTTATTGTTCAATACCGTCACCACTTTTTTTCTGTGTTATAAAAGCAAACGAGACTTATTATGCCAGAATAGCAGACAAAGATAACCGAAAATGACTCCACTATTTATACGCAGTTGGTCAATACTTTGGGAATGGTAATGACTTGATTGGTGCGACAGAATAATCGCATAGAACTACCCAAACAAGTATTATAAAAATTTAGTATCAGTTTATTATTATTGTTTAAGAAAAAAATACACGCCTATTCGTTTACCCTCGTGTTCACCGACTAATTCGAAATTGCGCAATTGGGGCTTAGAGTTCGAAGAGATAGAGAGTTAATCAAAGCCAAATCTCCTTAAAATGAAACTTGAACTATTAATTCCGGTTTTTCTGTAGTTGCAATGGGAAATACGAATCATGGAAAGCAGTTATTATGGAGCAGTTATTAGTTACGATAGGTCAATAGGTCAGATCGTAATAACTCTGAGAAAAAATGCGAATGGCGTAGTTAGAGGAAATTACCTTTATAATCTGGGGATCGAAAGTTTCGCTGTCATGGCTTCGAAGCCGATAATATAGTCAAGGTAGAGATTTACTAAGTAAAACGCGATCTGGATTTTGTAAGGGTTGATCTTCGCAAAATAGAACTTTACTAGTAACATGTACCTATCTATCATTTATATTGTTTCCAAAAAAGTTTGCTGCCGGAAAAATAAAAAATAAACTTCTTCTCGGATCAGAGGTGTAGGGTTCCTACACCACTGATCCGAGAAGAAGTTTTCCCGGCGGTATTTTTTATAATGTTGAAACTTATAAGTGCAATTGGTTGCCTAAACTGAATGCCTATTTTTTTTTTTTAATATTCGGTATTAGGGACAACAAAACGACGGCAACCCTAAAAACTGAGTTAAAGATAATAATTAATCGGCAAGCGTGCCATATTAGTCAGTAATGCCCTATTTGAGGGCATTGTAACCAAATGCTCGGACAATGAAAGTCAGTTGTGCGCTCAAGGCTCCTTGCTTAAGAGACGTGGGACGTTGTGAGGAGGCGAGGCCGCTGCCCTCGCGCTACGCTTTTGGTATGACGTGTGGCCTCAGATGTTAAAAGCTCCGCTGCATCTGTTTATGCTGTAGGTGTTACTAAAACATTGTAATTATGAAAAAAAGGAAATCGAATAGTACATTGTGCATCAAGGGAGGTAAGTACGGAATTACTAACGAGAGTGTTAGAAGCCCGATGCCGTCAGGCGGAGGGCTTTTATGACTCGAGTTAGTATTCCGCTTACCTACCGTGATGCATACAATGTTTTTCATCACACTTGCCGACAAAAAATAGTTTTAAGACATAATATTATTAAATGACGTACTGACTGATTACTCCCTAGACGCGCGCAAGCAATGGCGCGCTTACGCTTATACAGCAAGTGCGAGTTTTGTTTCAAAAAGCAATGACCTTTGTGGCAATGAAACCAAAACAAGTTGATTATGATTAGGTATGTTACGTTTGACACGTCCACAGTTCCCATACTTTTACGACCGGTTCGCAAGCTCATGTGAATTAAGTTCGACTAAATTACTTGAAAAGTTTACTCTCACTATAGGTTCGTATTAAACGCTAACAAGTCCGTAGGTAATATATTAGAAATTTTAAATAGAAACCGATTTATACAACATAATAATAAATACTCATAAAATTTGTATTGTAGGTGTATTTCGTTTCGTATGCCTGCCACTCATAGTTAACTGCATTGTCACAGTCAATTTTGTATTCTTTGTACATACATACTTTCAATAAGTACAAATACTAGATAGATCTCAATAGAAGTCGCCACTATGATTCGACCGTCGGTTTGATAGAAGTGTACTTTGTGTGCGTAATGCACAACTAATAAGAATTGTACGAACTACGAATACGGAAGCAAAAAGTTTGTACATTTCAGTTCAGAACAACAATACTCGAAATAACAAGTCCTAGTGTGGAGTCTATATTAATTCGCGTAATTTATTACGCATACTTCACATTGGCATAGCGTTGTTAAGCATACTCTTTGAGTGGCATAAGAATAATTTCGCATAAACGATTACGCATAATGTATTTACGTATAACGTAAACTATCATAACGATGATTTGGAATAATTAGGATGAGAATAATACTAATTGGTATAAGTACTAATATAATAAATTAATAAATGAAAGGTATAAAATATAATAGATAAAATAACAATGACCGATCATAGATTGCGTAGCGAAACCGATACTAAATACCTAATATTTTTGCCAAGTTACTGTCGATTAGTACGTATTAATAATATTATTATAATTATTGCTTCCAATTTAAAACTAGTTTAGACTGTTTTTTTTTACTTGCGCGTTGTGCGTAGGTATCGTATCGTGATCGTAGAAATCATGTTATAGGTAAATAGGTTCTCTAGATCCTATTTTAAGCATCATTAAAATATACGCCCGTATTAAATAGGTACACACTCTGTACGTGCGCCTCATGCGCCTACCAAGATGTGATTTCTTTATTAATAAAATTGATTATTAAATACCTAATGTTTTATTTAATTGATTGTATCTGACGTGTTCATTAGGATGTGTAGGATATATTGACGAAAGCTAGGATTCAACTTCGCTTCGTCGCTCCTGCTTATTAGTCTTTTGAACTTAACCTTACTGTCTTGGTTTTACCCTGATCTGCCTCATTCCCTTGATTTCTAAGTTTATGCTAATCCATATTAGGATGAATAAAGTTATATTTAATAATGTTATGCATATTTCAATTATGCATAATCAGTAATATGCGTATTAAGCATTATGGAATTTTATTATTTTGCCTATTCAATGTTATGCTTAATTATTTATGCCAAATCCGTTATGCGAATTCATATTAGGACTATTAATATTAGGCATATTAAAGGGGACCCCCTAGTGTGCCCAAGGACTCGGTAAGGTTTGTACGTACATATGTAGAAAATAGGTAGACATGAAGGAACTAAAACATCAGCAGTTAAATCGCATTCTGTATGTTCTAGCATCAATGTAGAGATTGTAGAGTTCTGTGAATCAGTCTAATTATACCAGAACATGTCCAGAAAATTGCTTGCATTTAAGACAATAAAATTGCACTTCCGAGTTTTGTTGCACAGAAGAAATTATCTTTACGTGTATGTGTGTAGCTGTGTAGTATGTTTTGTTCGCGGCGCAATGTGCGTGGGACTCTGTTTTTAATATGTTATTTATACGGTATACGGTAGATGTAATATACTTTCAAATATATTTGCTGAATCGTTGTTGATATTCTCATATGAGGAGGTTAGGAATTACTGTCATCCAAAGGCAACTGATACACTAACGGAGTCAAAGTGCGGTGTCGGCTTTTCAAATTAGAATATGCTATTATGTAATATTTTTAAAGCAATTGTGCGATGACAAAAATTTCGAAAACATTATTTTTAGTACAGATGGTGCCTTTTTACACAAGCAAGAAGTGGATAATTTTATTACTTAAAAACGTCGTACGAGACACGTGCAAAAAGGAAATTCATAACTCGTGTCGATTTAAAACACTCCCTTCGGTCGTGTTTTAAAACACCGCCACTCTTTTCGAATTTCATGTTTTTCGCGCTTGTGTCGTAAACTACTATTACATATTTGAAAAATAGGTAGATTACCTGTACTTAATCTCACTCTGATACACTACTGAGCAATTGGTGTTGCATTGGCGTCCAACTATGGCGTGCTAAATTGATAGCTTCATAATTATTCAACCGTAGAATTCACGACCATGTGAAGATGAAAACTTTCGCTGAACAAAACACAACTGCCATCGCTAGACCACTAATTACAGCCCGTCTGTAATGCGATAATGATAACACAGAATCGGTTAATACGCCTCTAAGAAATGAAACTGATCTGATCTTAATCAAAAGCGTTTTTTCTATGATATAAAAGATGCTTGTGGTCGTGCGTGACGGGACCTTCGTGAGATCACGGCCACAGATACATGCGATAGACCAGAGTTACAGTGCGTGTTTTCACTTCAACGTAGCTTAAACCATATTTAAAAGAACTAAACCATTTTAACTATATACATTATTTAGGTTTTAAAGGAAAAGTCTGGGACTTATTTCATTTATTTGATATTCTCTCGTATTGCATTATTTTAACGATTTTTTTCTAATTTCGATCCATGTCATACTTTACATTACAAGCCTTCCTGCTCGAAAACGGATTTATTTATTTGTAATTTGACAATATCTAATATAACACAAAAAATAATAGTCAACAAAATGGCACCCAACAGTCACACACAACTGTTTCTACATTAATATAATTCCACTTTGGAGATGTCTGTTTACAGTGGTCGAATTAGTGTTTTAATTACATAGGTTATATTGAGTAGGTGCCATGTGGTGATATGGCAGTAAGCATACATTTGCCGCCACCCCAATTCGTACCGCGAGTGTTGTAAGAGTCTACTATGGGGTTGAAGTGTTACTGACTATTCTTGGATTTGATTGATGACGGGCAGCAGCGTCATCATAGTTCCAATCCGCTTGCCCAGCATGGCGATTATGGGCATTTACCTCCATATGTATAAATAATAAGAGAGGTCTATGTCCAGCAGTGGACTAAGAAAGGCTGATGATGTATATATGTATTAAGTAGGTAATCGTCTTAACAAAGAAAGTAGTTTGAAGGATGATTTAATTGTTTTGAACTTAATAGTTTACATTAGCTACTTTATTTACCACAATACAGGCTTCATATCCACTACAGAAGCTAAGCGTTTACAACAAAGTAACAGCCTCCCATTATATTCAAATGAATGGCAAGATAACCTTTACAGATTTCAATGAACGGAACCATACGCGAAGTTATAATAGCGTTTATCCCTCCGGTAGTTCAAACGACATCACAGAATTGTTTCAACTCTTTGTATTTTTATATCGAAACAGTTTAAAATCCAGCAGAGCGTATCTCGCGTTAATTTAATGAATGTCAGTGACCGTTTCGCGTTAGGATCTTTACTGAGTCAAATCAATAAGTAGATAGGTATTACGTAACCGCGATGTTCTTACCACTTACTACCTTTTGAAGCCACGGAGCTACTGAACCATGGAGTAATCGCGACGTCTTCACCTCAGTCTTTACGAGGTTTTTCTTAAATCGTAAAATACCTGTGGCCTATTTCACCAAAAATACAAGTGTCACAATTGTAAAATATCTCTGTTACTGACGTCACAGGCCTCCGTAGGCTACAGCTACCGCTTACTATCGGACGGTCCATGTGCTTGTTTGCCACCAACATAAAAAATATTACTAATAAGGTTATTATATCGTTGATAAACTGCTTTTTATTTTCAGAAACCCGTGACAATTGTCGCAAGGTTTAGTACAATTCTCATTCAATCTTGACATGAGGTTCGGCCACAAAACAGAAAAAGTTGTTCTGTGGGTTCGGCATATGTCGGAATTTCGCTACAATTGTCGTGTTTTTTGTGACAATTGTAATTTTGCGTCGCAAAAAAGTAGTTATTTACTGCTGATTTATCAAAGTTCCTGCACTACATTTTATATTGGTGGCAAACAAACGCACGGCCCTTCCGATGGTAAACGGTAACTGTAGCCTATTGACGCCACAGATTGGAGAAACAGTAAATTTACAATTGTAGCACTTGTCAATGTGGTGAAATTGGGGCCTACAGTGGGCCTACAGTGGGCGCACAATTCTACAAAATTGTCAACTTTTTGTATGGGAATTTATACAATTTTGTAGAATTGTACGCATGTAAAGTTTTGTGGTATAGGCCACTGGAGTGACATGAGAGAAGATTTAAAAGACGGATATGCCACAGAACTAAATATTGATTCGCTTTGCCAAGTGATCGAAAACGACTTTATTGCATTCATATCAAAATTTACTTTTCAATAAGAGATTAGTGGGGCGTGAGAATGAATAGGTATGCCGGGGATGTGTGCAACAAACGAAACGTGAAGATCAATGCTTGTGGTTAGTTAGCGTTTTTGCTTTTTTATGTATTCGACGCATGCAGCTAACACCCTTTCGAGAAGGCACGTATTAAAATGAAGGGAATTTGGAAATCCCCCATGGTTAAATGCCTAAGTTTAACAGATCCTGTGCGGAAATTCGTGAAACGTAGGATTTGTGGACGTACTGGTTCTAATTCTTATACCGAAGGTAGTAAACTCGCATTTTTAACATCTTATTCTTCCTAGTAATCAACTATTAATTATAGTAGGCAGTAACCATTTTAAATTACCCTTTAATTGTTACCACTCTTTCTGTTTTCACGTAGTCTTTACAACTCTTGGCTCTATATTGAAAATCTGTTTTTTCATTTATCTGTCTGTAGAAATTGCAGTTGACTATACAAGTATACATACTTGTACTCGTAATAAGTCTAACGTCTTGACTTGACATATAGAGTTATAGACGTATTCCGGTATACTTAAAGATGATTGAAGCTACAATGTTATTGAAGTAGGAACCTTCCCATGCAATACCGGTTTTCTTGCAAGTGCTTCGGATGTACCTAGTGTACCCTGCGTACTTTTAATGGAGTAATTTCACAAACGTTCCGGTTTGAATGAGTGACTAACCACCATAAACTAAATATGCTTCGAAATAACGGTTTGGAACTATAAATAAATAACAAGTAATTACCGCTTATCAAAATAATTACAATTAATTTATTTTTATTTTATACATATATTTCTGTACAAAACGGTCACTACCTTGACCTTGCCAGTCCCTACATTAACGTGAACAGTTTTAATGAAGTAGAAACCTAGCATTTATAAATAATTATGTACATCCGAGACAATCCGAGTTCATAAATATATCTAGAAATATATTTAGGTCCTTCAAATTACTCAATGGATTAAAGTAAAGACATGTGCATTTACTAATGACCTCAACTGTACCTAAATAAAATACAACAGCTCAATCAAGCAGAGATAAATTAATATGCTGGCTGGTGGTACTGGTGGTAGGACCTCGTGTAGGGTCCGCCCGGATGGCTTACCACCGTCTTAAGCGGGCCACAAACGATCAGTTATAATTATAACAGTTTGACTGAAACAGTTAAAACTGAGCAGTTAAAACTGATGGTCTGTGGCTCGCTTTACCCGTTAACCTGCTGCTAAATAGTTAGAACTGTGTTCCGGTTTGGGGGTAAGATAGCCGGTGTAATTACTGGCATAGAGGCAATCCATCTAAGTCCTCAGAGTAGGCAGCGCATAGGCGACTTTTTTGATCACTATGTCCATGGGCCTCAGTTCCCGCTTTCCATCAGGTGGGTTGAGAGCTCACTTGTCTACCTTCGTCACATAAAAAATAAAACATATATTACAAGATGAGATTAGATTTAGGTACCTACATAAGTACGAGTATGGCACGACTTGTAGTTCCTTTCCTTCTCTGATGTGCTGTGGTTACAAATGATTAGGTACTTTGAATACTTAGGAAGCCTTGTCTGACTAACGAATAAAGAAAAAAAATCAGTCTGTATGTGAATTGTACACGAAGGGCATGTAACAGTACAGAGTATAATTATCGTCATCACATTCTTATGATGTCCCGCTATTTGTCAAACAAAGGTCATTTACCTGTGTGGCAGGTATCTTAAACAAAAACTATGGCTACTAAAACATAATGGCATGAGTCTGACATGCTTGAAACACGCTATGAGAGTTACAGAGGGTTATTAGATCGAAACAATCTTTGCATAGTTATATTACAAAATAGTTTTACGTACTTTATATGAATGTTACTTACAAGTTGTAACAGTATGATATTGTATAACAAGATATTTAAACATGCAACATTGTAAAAACCACTCAAAAGTGCAGGGAACTTATTAAGTATCAGCCGGAAACCACGAAGTAAAGGTACCTACGCTTGGGGCCCTCGACACTCTACTCTGTCACTTGTTTTGTTGGTGTAGCAGAACGCACATAAAGGTGCATTCAGACCAAACGAGCATTCGCTGTTCTATCCCCCACTCTACGAAATCAACGAATCACGTTTTGTGTAACGATCGAATTTCGTAGAGTAGGGGGATAGAACAGTGAATGCTCTTTTGGTCTGTCGGCTCCTTTAACGTGCATTCAGACCAAACGAGCATTCGCTATTCTAACCCCCTACTCTACGAAATTCGATCGTTACACAAAACGTCATTCGTTGATTTCGTAGAGTGGGGGATAGAATAGCGAATGCCCGTTTGGTCTGAACTCTGAATGCACCTTTACGCATTAACAAAAACTTTATTTTGGACACTCCGAGATCTATTAGACTAGCTCCACTTGTACAGTCTAACAAATAACCATGTAGCTCGGGGTTTACTTGTTAAGTCGATCCATAAAAAACATTTTTGTCACTATAAACGTTTAACCTCGTGTTAATGGCCCAACCCAAGATTGTGGAAGTGGGGCTTAGACTGACATAGTCTGTGACACGTCAACCTTACGACCTATCATAAGCCTCATAGGTTCAAATAATATATCCGCTTTATCGTAGGTGTACCCGAATATCTTCACATTACAGCCAAACCGCGAGGAGCATCCGCGTAACTGTGAGATGAGACAGGATAAACGCAACGAAATTTATTTAAAATGTCTGACATTACTTATGAAATAAATAAATGTACAATGTTCCTATTTAACATATTGGTATTTACTTGTTAAACCTTTGTGTTGCTTGCTATCTCGCCCGGCCGGTCGTGATCGTGGCCGTCTGGCCTGTGGTTAGCATTTCCTTCCATAAGAATACTCCCGATGCTATTTTTGTATCTATAAGGGAACCGAGAATTCCCCTTACACTGCAATAATGGTTACTTTTATTACTACTAAATTTCATCAAAATTGGGCTGTTTACTAATATACTTTCAACTGTTACATACAACTTAAAATCCCGTAAGTACCTAGTATCGGAGTTGGGCAAAAAGTAATTTGATTACTTCTGTAAATTACAATTGTATGTATAATTTAAACCAAGTAGGTACACATACAAAAGTAATCTGAAGGAGTAATCGGTTAACTTAGATTTTAATTCGAGAGCTTGGAATTACATTTGTAGTGGTGTCACTAAAAGTAACACTCTTAAGGTGGATTATATGTGTTTACAATTAGGTTTACAGTTAATAATAGATGACAAGTCTAAAACATACACAAACACACAATATATTGTAAACACGCAGTACCCCTACATATGCAATTTCAAGCGCTGTAATTTATCTTTACCTACACGCGTTCATCGCCTACACTATATAATACTCGCTGCTCGACATCTTAATCAGGGTGTAGCTGTTATGGATTACTTATTACCCAGTTTTTATTAGTTCTAATTAGATACACAGGTAATTTAGATAAGCTTTCGGATTCCATATTGATCCGCGCGAGCAGGTGGCGACACGGTCCGATGACTTCGATAGTTCTGAGCGATGGGGTTTGTGTTCCACGTTGCAACACTATGAAATTAACGGGTGAACACTTCATGGTTTCCCATTTACGAAATGCTGTGGTAATTTTTAATTTGAATTAGCTTTGGTGAGGCAAGTTCATAATTTTATAGGTTTATCTAATATTCCTACAAGTAGGTAATTAATGTAATTAATTTAGTATTTTATTAATAATTATTAATAAAATACTAAAAACATCTAAAAATATCGCCACTTAGTTTCCGGGAGAGTCATTTAATAGCACTTCTTTTATTAATGTTTACTTTTGTCACAAAGATTTCACGATCGAGAAGTTTAACACCCTTAAAATCGGAATAAATATTACAATACAACAACAAAATAATAATTACAAGTAGTACTAGTTACCAAGCAAGTAATACTGTAGGTAATAATAATAAAATACACTCCCACCAACCCACGTGTCTCTTAAACCTATTTACCCCACCTTTTTTTTTTATGCCACGTCGGTGGCAAACAAGCATACGGCCCGCCAGATGGAAAGCAGTCACCGTAGCCTATGGGCGCCTGCAACCCCAGGGGTGTCACATGCGCGTTGCCGACCCAATAAGAACTTGTACACTCCTCTTTTGAAGAACCCCATACTGTAGTCCAACGGGAAAACCTCGGCAGGGAGCTCATTCCACAGACGGACCGTCCGCGGGAGGAAGTTCCTCTGAAACCGCACGGTGCGCGACCATTTAGGTTGCAAGGTGTGAGGATTCTACTAATCCGATTTTATAAAATCAATCAAGCCGTAATAAATTAAAGCTTCTACCATTACCTAGCAAAACGAACAATATAAATAAAGGCTTACTTATTTAATGCAATATTCATGTCATGTTACATCTCTTGCTTAAATTCGCAAATGAAAGTGATACAGCGATGTATTCACAAATACAGCAAGTGAACTATGGACATGAAATCGCACTCAAACAAACCGTACTCGATCTTTATCGAAAAAAAAAAAACGTTTCCTATTCAAATAAACTAGGTGAGCTATAAATCCG
>JALPQI010008565.1:0-67204 GCA_025490895.1 Thaumatotibia leucotreta
GAATTTTTTATAATGGTTAACGTTAAACTCCAAAATCGAACCTGAAAATAGTCCCACGTACGATAAAGGCACCGTTACTTAAAATGGAATATTCTGACACTACCTGCGAAGCGGGAACCAGAATGTACACACTATTACCCCGAAACTTCATAACAATAACCTTTTACGATTTTCCTGGTAGCTTTTTGTACGTGGCAAGTTTAATTTGAACCAATAACTACCGGTTAACGATTCTAGGAATCCTCTTTGTGAATTCTACGGTACAATCCAACCGGACATTTCTCCGAGCGTTTCAACCGCCGTGACTTCGGTGGCAACATTATTTTTCTAACTAAAGGAGAAAAGCAAGCTTTGCGCACGCTTTGCGTGCGTAAATTTCTCTTTTTAAAGCACTTGTTATGAAAAAAGTCGTTCTATACACGTGTAAAATAGTACATTACGACACAAGGACGAAAAACATGAAATGCGAAACGAGTGGCGATGTTTCAAAACACGACCGAAGTGTTCTGTGTGACTTTCGTTTTTGCACGTGTCTCGTACGAAGTTTTTTAGTAGGTACAGATCTCGTACGAAGTTTTTTAGTAGGTATGATCAGGCTCTCCGAAGTTTGGACCTGACGTAAAATTACCCACTTTTCGCACTAGAGCCTAAAAAAGGCACCATCTTTACTAAAAACTTCTTTTTAACTCGGGTGACTTTCACCCGTCGAAAAATTTTTTTTTTGCACTTGTATAGAAATGTACTATTTCCGATTTCCGTGGCTATGATTCTGACGCTTTATGCCAGGAACGCAGAATGTCCGATTCGCAGAATGCCAGATTCGCAAAAAGTCAGATTCTCAGAATGTCAGATTCGCAGAATGCCAGATTCGCAAAATGTCAGTTTCTCATAAGGTCAGATTCGCAGGCTGCCAGATTCGCTTAACGGCAGGTGGTTACTGTGGGAACTAGGCAGCGAAATATTATTAATACACGGTGGATTTTCCGTTTAGTTCGGTCAGGGCAGCTATTAGATCCGGTGCTGCTACGCAAAAATGGTCTTAAAAGAACTGTCCTAACTTTTTACTTGATTACGATTGGCATTCACAGATTTTAGAAAAAACGTACATGATGCGAGAAAAAGGTCACTATTTTAATTTTTTTTTGGTGCAAATTGATTTTATTTCTATTCAAGAATAGAAATGGAAACTTTTGACTGGAGACCTTTTTTTAGTAACCTGTGTTTTTTTTTCCAAAATCTGTATACGGAAATCGTAAGACCCAAACGTAAAATCCACCCTGCATATTTAATGGCAGAATAATGGCGTGTAAACACTTAAAGATTGGACTCTGTATATAATTGCACTTATTTTAAGATAACAACGAAGCGTATCGACTTTTAGTTAAGTGCAACATAACTTCACGTTAGGAAATACCATATTTACAGCATTCATCACCGCCAGCTCATAATCGCATTGAAATGTTGCAATTTGTATTTTCAACTTATCTTCTAAAAGCTGAAAAAAATCTGATATACAGGGTGTTTGGTCAGCGATGTCGGAGCTTTTAAGGGCTTAAACTACAATCAATTTCATCGATAAATTACCGTGCAATTTTTTTTTGTGCCAAAGATAATTAAATGGCGACAATTTTAAAATTTCAAACAGACGAATACGGGTGCACGTGGTATTTCTGGAATTATGATAATCGTCAAATTCAAAAATAGATAATCCACATTATTAGATTTTAAGAACTTTGACGTAATAAAGTGGCCAGTATGTAAGTACTATGTATGAATGTAAGTAGGTTGCACTTAACTAAAAGTCGATACGCTTCGTTGTTATTTTAAAATAAGTGCAATTATTTATACAGAGTGCAATCTTTAAGTGTTTACACGCCATTATTCTGCCATTAAATATGCAGGGTGGATTTTACGTTTGGGTCTTACGATTTCCGTATACAGATTTTGGAAAAAAAAACAGGTTACTAAAAAAAGGTCTCCAGTCAAAGGTTTCCATTTCTACTCTGGAATAGAAATAAAATCAATTTGCACCAAAAAAAAATTAAAATAGTGACCTTTTTCTCGCAATATGTATGTTTTTTCTAAAATCTGTGAATGCCAATCGTAATCAATTAAAAAGTTAGGACAGTTCTTTTAAGACCATTTTTGCGTAGCAGCACCGGATCTAATAGCTGCCCTGACCGGACCAAACGGAAAATCCACCGTGTATTAATAATATTTCGCTGCCTAGTTCCCACAGTAACCACCTGCCGTTAAGCGAATCTGGCAGCCTGCGAATCTGGTATTATGCGAATCTGACCTTATGAGAAACTGACATTTTGCGAATCTGGCATTCTGCGAATCTGACATTCTGAGAATCTGACTTTTTTGCGAATCTGGCATTCTGCGAATCGGACATTCTGCGTTCCTGGCATAAAGCGTCAGAATCGTTTTAACCTCTAAAGCGCGAAGAATTGTTAATTTTTTTTTATATTTAATACAACAGCAGCAATTCAATAATTTTATACGGACAGCAATGAATTTAATACCACCACCACTGACTGGTTTGATAAGTGAAAGGATCAGGATGCTTAGCCAAGTTGCCAATCGCTAGCGCTTAGTATAGACTTAGTATTGACGATTAAGCGTTAGCGATCGGCAACTTGTCTAAGCACCCAGATAGCTATTTATCATGTCAAAATTTACGCTTTTTGAAGTTACTTCAACATGGTCCCTGAGGGTTCCAATAGGCTAACTGTACATACATGCCGTGAACAAGGTTGCTATAAATGTAGCAAAATACCACTATTATCCATGCGTTATGTAGATGCGTGTTTATGTAGGCAAGTGTACAAATGTACATTTATATTTTAACGACAAACAAAAAGATACGACCACGGGTAACGTAAGTTTACGTGATTAAGTCCCGTCTAATCGTTAAAATATGAGTGATAATACTGATAATTTAAAGCTTAGATCAGGTGTCTCTCTCTCCTTGGCAATTGTTATTCCCATTTGGAAATTATTATTCCATGGTGAGGTCTGCCTTCCTCCTCTTCTCTTTCCACTTTGCCAAGCTTAGATCAGGTGTGCATTATTAAAATTGAAACCTGAGTAATCATTAAATTTGAAAAATGGTTATAGTTTATTGGTTATTATTTTGACCTTTGGGCGAAAGAGTGGATTACAGGAACCAAGAGATAAACAATAGACAATATTCCTTTACCGCATACAAAAATGTTAGAATAACACAATATGATAGTCTGTAAACGCTGATTTAAGTTTAATAATTTATTTTACCATTACATATGGTAAAATAAATTATTAAACTTAAAATTGGGCAAACAAATTTTATTACCTAGGTCCACAGAAATTCTATTCTAGCTTTAGGAAGTCCACATGCCCTAATTCAGTAGTGCACGTGACGAGAATCGGGGCGAGATTGCCTTTTATCAGGTTACAGTCGCTCGGGTCGGAGCTGGAGGTCTATTATAACTTTACTATCTCTAATCGATTTGATAGTTGGTAGGGTCGTGACTCTACGACCTACGTGCACCTTATAAAGCATGTGCGTAAAGATACAAGTGTCGACTGTAAATCCTTGGCCACACTTATACTAAAATTGGCTTGCCTTAAGAAAATTCCACAAAAATAAACATTAACTGCACATATATTATTAAGAAAGAAAACTGTGTGGTCTATTTTAAAGTTTGTGTTGCACTAAAAGGTAGCACCAAAACGACTTAAAATGCAATAATTTTTCATAGTTCACTCTTCAGCGTAGTGCCAGTGACAGATGTCTTCCTACCAATTTATAGACTAAACTGAAAATTAGGCTAGTTTTGTACAAAGATAATGTAACAAATGCCGCTGAAATGCTGAAACGCACCTGAAATTAGTGCATGTCGGTGCACGTGAAATAAGTTTAATCCAGTTGAATTTTTAAGAGGAATTCGATGCATATTAATTGTCAATTTTTACCTACCTATACGATATGTTTGAAATAAATAACAAATTAAAACGAAATGATAAAGTTTAAATGTATCCCTTGGATGAAGCATGGACTGGGGCAATAAAACTTGCTGACTATGTTTAACATAGAGAGAAAAATGAAGTAGGGATATAGGTTATGTAGGATGAAGACTAAAACTTCGTATACATTATACTTCAAGAGCCATAAGTGATAAGTTTTCAGAACATAAGAATAAACGTAAATATTCATGCTCATAATAATATACCTTAGGTTTATCATTGCCTACTTGAGTAAAGTGTTCGACAAATTACGAATCAAATTAAATTTTATTTCTTTTTTCTTCCGGACCCTCATGATTCAAGTTTTTTTCACACTTTCATACCTATAATATAGAGTAAGTGCCAGTAACGTGTTCCTAATAGAAATGACTGTTTATACTTCAAAATACAGAGAGCGTGTGCCCAAAGTTAAAACCGTCCTCGGATACGGCTCTTTTCCCTACTTACCTGCTAATTACATCATCCCATTTTTCTCTCAGCATTATACATAATCTAATAATGAAATAGCTCAGCGTTTTCTTCATCTTGTTAAATCATGATCTCTCCACAATGCTTTAATCTTCAAAGCCGGCTGAGCTAGAAAAT
Source organism: Thaumatotibia leucotreta (assembly GCA_025490895.1). Lineage (NCBI taxonomy): Eukaryota > Metazoa > Arthropoda > Insecta > Lepidoptera > Tortricidae > Thaumatotibia > Thaumatotibia leucotreta. The sequence continues at coordinate 4,597 of JALPQI010008565.1, forward strand.
TAAAAGCACCAACCTTATTCGTTTACCCTCATTAGTGCCATGCTTTGTCCAAACCTCACTTCACCCGTCTTTAAACACGAGAGGTTTTTTCTTTTCTTTCTTTATTTTCTTTTAATTTAATCTGTTTGTTAGAACAGCTGTTTCTTAATAAGGCTCGGGGTAAAAGGGGAAAATATTAAGGACATTTTTCTCTGTGAAATTACAAGTTTTCTTCAAATAGAATTTAGCTACAAATTAACACAAGGAGCTTATGTAATCCTGTCGCTAATTACAGTTTTATAACAATCTATTCTATCATTTTGTTACTTACGATAGAGTATCATGCTTAGAATATCTTTCTGAAAGCTGGGTGTGGTTATGTCATCACCACTTTACAAACATAAAAACAATCCCTACCTATCTACCTAGTCCTGTAATACTCTGACTTGTATTGAAATTTGTGGGTATTATGCGACGATATATATAATTATTTATACAGAAGCATATCACTACTTAAATACATAGAAAATTAGAAAATAACTACAGCTAAGGCACAAATATTTATGACAAACACAGAAGTTAATGCCTTCGCTTGATATTTTACCCGGAACCTCCAGCTACAAGGATCAAAACCGAGTACCTACCTAAGCTACGAAGGCTATCAAATATGATTTATGATAATGTAATTATCACCATGTACATTTATTTATGAAAACTGAATTGATATCATGAATTGTATTCTTAGAATGATAAAATGTTGACATGTAATATTGAAATATTATGAATAAATGAGTACGAGTGAGAGTATGAGTATTGATAGTAAATCCATCGTATTCAATACGAAATAGTGTTGAACTTGATTTGAACACATCGCTCGTCAATTAGTTCGTAAATTACTTTCTAGCTTTTCTGCAAATGTTTCTACCATATTCTTAACATGATCTGACAATGCTGACACGGAGATGTAAAATATGACAAATCATGAACCCTGAATCTTATTAAGAAATTACTTAATCCTTAAACCAGAGTGCACAGCGTACACCGCACAGATGGATCACTCGCTGTAAATTTATGCTAATAACCGCCAGGCGGGATTCGCTCTGTGGATTTATTGCCCCTCGACGCGCCTGAGATTAAAACTTGGTACTGAGCATATGGATGATTTGAATCTTTACTTTAGTGCCACCTTGGGATCTTCTAATCTACAGGTTCCATCCGTTATTGTTACTTATTTCTACCATATGTCACATATTATACTACATACGTACATGAACTATTTTGATGGTAGTTATATTTTTACAGAAGTTTGCTAAACTTTAAAATCATAGCATTTAGTATTTGTGTAATAGTTCGTTAAACGCCTACAGAATAGAACTGTAATATTTTGTGTCTCTTTTAGATATACCTACATTTTAAAAGCAACATTATATTGCGTAATACCTAAATAAAGGGACTAAAACCTTGATTGTAAGTTGCCCGTGCCACTGACAGCACGTCAAAAAGATGTCGCGCAACATATAAATACATCGAACAAGATGAAAAACTACCATTTATCAACCTCGAATTCGCAATTCCCCATGTCCAATCTTTATTTTTTTATCTCACTCCCTGCCAACCACCGACTAAAAAAAATCTAACAACTACCGTGCGATTCGATCAACGCGACGCAACGACATTCTGACTCTATTTTCAGTTTCAGAACTTTAAATTACTAGCCAATGCAAACGGGGCACAGTTATGCAACTTTAATAGCTTTCTGAAATGGCGGCACTATGGAAAAACATCACTACAATATTAAACAACCTAAACTATTTCAAGCTAAATATTTTCCTCAGTACAACGTTTCCAATGCTGCTTCTGTCAATACTGTGAGACAATCTCTTCTTTGAACAGGAGCAATGGATTAATGCACTTAGAAACATCCAGAGTTTGATACGTTTCATGGGTAGAGAGTAGCGTATATTTGTTTTACGTTCATTCAATCAAGCTTCAGTGGATGTTGATTGGTAAATAAGGTGTCAGATATGTTGTTTTAGCGAACATTGATCGCGGGACATGGTTTAACCGTGTGTCAATAGCAGTGATATCGTTTTATTATTCAAACGCTTTTACAAACGCAAAATTAAGTTTAGTTTCGTATTACAGCAGATAAATAATTCACTTGAAATTAGTTAATATTTTGGCTTATTGATTTGTTGTTTAACCACCAGATATATAAGGCAAGGAATAGATAAATACATATTATGTAATATAATAATATGTAGGATGTATCGTGCTACGCAACTGAGGCTAATTCACAGTGTTTCATATTTTCAACACAAAGTTGTGTAGTTCAGCTCAAATGAATAAAAATATTTTATAGTAAGGCATGTAATTTCTGTAGTTTTTGAACTACTATATAACTAATCAAATGGATCATTTATTTACTTAAATATATTCTAAATAGTGGTGGTGTTTTTATATTTCTGAATTTACACTTGTAAGTTATTGCAGCAAGTTTTGAGAGGCAACTATGGGAGCATTCCATGGAAATAACAACCACAGCACCGTTTTTTAAAAGTTATATTTAATTATTAGTAGTATTGCTAAATAACAGACCACTATATAGATTTTTAAATTATAATATGTCAAAGTAAAAAAACATTATTAACACGTTTCTTATGAGTCTTTCAGAAAAACACTATTCATTTACTTTGTTAACAGTCTTGAAGGCTCTTATTTCACAGACCATTTTGTCGACTTTCCGGCATGCTACACATACTTTATTGATATGTCGAGGTACAAAGTATATTCTATTTTACTATTTAATTATATTTATTCAAGTTCTCTTGTTTGTTTATGACAGAGCATATAACTAAATATAGTCAATGTACAGCTGTCCCGCACGAGTTTCTATGACTTTAAGTAAATATTTTTTTGTGTAAAAAGTGTTCCAGGATTATTAATGTTGCATGACTAAACAGTGTTTATTAGCGGTAATAAGATATAGTACAAGATTTAGTATTCACCTGAGTAACACATATTTTAAGTGAGTTTAAAGTTATTGTCCCGCACACGATCTTTTGCAAGCACAAGTGATAATTGCTGTTTTTACTGAAACTGCTTATTTTTTTCTCCAAAATGCCAAGCGATAAAGCGGCTATTCATAAAAAATGTCGCGAAAACGATAATCACGAGACCCCGATTTCGTAAAAATTAAAATTTACGCATAAGTAATTAAAAACGGTTAAAGAAAGAAACTATGACGGTTAAGAAGCTTAATGAGTTAAGAGAACGTGAACGTGATAAAAAACTAAGACAAAGAGAGTTAAAAAGGAGTCAGTCATTTTCAGAAACTCGTGCATATGCTTCGATGGCGGTAGCAGGGCCCTTTTCTAAGACAAATAACCCTCCAACCCAATCTCCGTACAGATGTCTACAGACAGCATCAAAGGCTACCTTAAAAGCTGTACGAAGTCTACCGCCTTCGTCTAAAAAGGACGTTATAAAAGGACTTTGTCATCGTTACAATATAAATCTTGCTGAAGACATGAGGCCTGATTTGGAATGTGTCGATGAAGACCTCGCATGGAAAAGGTGTCGTAGATGGAGTAGGGGGCAATTTGATGCTCAGTCAAGCTCAGGACATACGCGCTATACAGTATGCTGAAGATTTCATCAAAGTTGCATCGCAAGTAATTAAAACAACTAAGATTTTCTACATACCTCAGTCAGAAATAAATAACACAAAAAAAAATTAAATTAAACCGTGGGCCAAAGTCAAACCTATTCAGGGAATTTCAAAATTTCACGTCATCATCACGTGTGACTCAAATATAGTTAAAGCAAAGAAAAATGCAGTGTGTGAGGAATTTACAACTTTAAATTTGTAATTTTCCATTTAACATAACTTAAATTGCGAAATTAACACTTAGTTACTACGTAAAACTTGTATTTATCCATTTATTTTTCACCTCAATCGTACTCGTCCCGCACGAGTCTAACCTGTCCCGCACGAGTTTCTGCAATCTTTATTTTATATAAAATAATTCAAAGATATATTTTTCATTTTATTTGCGGAAATATGCTAAGTGTTATTACGTCAACTATAATAAAAAAATCGGTCATAATCGGTGTGTTCAATTCGCTGAAATATCAATTTTAATAACCACGTCACAAACGGCGGTGGATTGGCTGTCCCGCACGCGACTTTAAATCGGGTGTCGAGAATTCATATAATACTGGTTTATTTCTTCATAATATTATATCATCTTGTAGGTTAAGGTCCATTGTATCACCACTTTCTGTATATTTTAAAATATGTTCATTTTTGCGTGTTTTACAGTAACACAAAGTTTAAAATTATCGTACAAATGTCCCCCACGAGACCGTGGAATGCTCCTATGGGAAAGAGGGAGTGGCAAATATTATATGCTTTCCTTTCTTACAGTAATAACTTGAGGTGTAAATCTGGATTTACACATACATGTAGTATATTAAAATCGATGCAGATTTTCTTCACATTCTTATAACACTTTGTGGTACTCAAGTACATATGGGTTAAAACACCGCAGACGTAAATTTACATTTTAATTGCGGTTTTTCTGTATGGGTTGAGAATGCGTAAGTATGCATAATATTATAGGACCTAGTTAATCACGTAACTATGTGTGATTTCACAGGGAAAACTAGTTAGTTGATGTACCTCAAGATAAAGTGTTTATGTTCTCATTGTTCCCGATATCCAAATATAAACCAATTTCATATAAAAAGCACACGGCTCACTCCCACCAATAGTTACGTCAGGACGTGGCAGCTCATGGTTAGGTTACTGATCGTAGTAATTATAGTATAATTATGCATTATTATACACGTGCATCTGCAGATACTGGTAAAAGGTACTATGCCATGGAACTAAAAAGGCTATCAAGGATCTACACATGCAGTATATTCTGGTAAATTCGAAAGATCAATCCATTAAAAAGATGATGTGACGTAATTTTTAGGTAGCGTTTCCTCAAATTTCCTATAAGTTGATATACGGATAAAACAGGTCGGTGGTACATTTCCTCTAAGACCCATACGCAGCTAAAACCATTGATGTGTAAGTAAGTACGATAAATGCATTAGACGTAGAATTTCGTAAAGCGTTTCTTTTTTCGTCTTAAAGATTTAAGATGGCATCTTGTTAAATAAATAAGATAAAATCTAAAATGTCACCGTTAACGATCTTCGCCAAATCGGTCGAGTTAAGCCCCCGCCATACAGCTTCGCGGGAATGCCTTCGATACCATTATACTGTATAAGAATTTACTGAACACTGCATATTCCCAATCTTAAATTCATCTGAATATGGTTGAAACTCTATCGTGTTGTAGATTTCAAAAGGGCAAGTGCCGTTTGATCTTCAAATAGAGAGATTTTCAATTTACATCGTTCCTTGTACGGCCTCGTGTGGTAGGACCTTATTTTTGATGACTGAATATTAGATGCTTTGATGCCTTTGCATCATTTGGCTCGTATGCTTTTGCCTACAAATTCGAAAGGGTGAACCAACTCAGTTCAGCTATAATACAGAGAATAATACTTTTTTAATAATATAGGTAGTGAAAAGTTATGTATTTGTTATTAGGTTATTTCCTGTACAACAGTAAGTACATGTTCTGTTATCATATTAACTGTTTTATTTTTAACTGTGCAAGGAGTGGCGGGAATAGCAAATGAATCCTGATAACAATATAACATAACAGTTCTTAAAATTAGAAAAAAGAAATCATATCAATTTATATCAGATATTGCTTCAAAATTGCCCTTATACTCTCAGAACATATACATACAAAATTATACACAGGTAAACACTAAAACAAGGTTTTAGTTGTGTCCATAATTGACAATACGATCCTTACATACTCCTAAACGTCTGCTAACTTTACAAGCCGCTAATAATTGTCTGTCTCTTTCGGTCTTAACAATGTGTCCATAAGAGTAAAAGGGACAAACAACACTTAGCGACTTGTTAAGTTAGCATACGTTTATGATAAAGGGGGTTAGAATATACCCATCTTATTTACCACGATTAGGTACCGTTGTTTTAAGTTTAGGTATAGATATGTGAATGAGTACCTACGTGTTAATATTGATTTTGTAAGTAAAGAATATCTTTCTTCGCTATTTACAATTGTTATAAGACATAGGCAATTTATCATCCATTTAGTTATTTCATTGTAATAAACTACACTCGTTTTGTCTATTTTTTATTTAATCAAGTTAATGATGTCCAATTTTTACCAATTCGAGTGAATACTGCAATGCTCAACGATGATTAACGATCGTTTAATATGATTGAATGTCTGTGTGTTAATGTTATTAGTAGATTATCTGGGTACATGATACTTTTATCTTATTGAATGCACAGCAGTGTTTGATTGTAACTATCAGCTTTATTTATTTTTAGAATTTAAAATTGGACGAATTGAAATTCAGTAGCAGTATACTCATAGATCTTCTATCGTAAGTGCCGCTACCTTTTAAGTAGGTAAGTACCTAGTGTATGTAGGACTGTAGGTATACTTATTGTCAATGTATAAACTGGCCGTGTGGTGATGGCAGTAAGAATACATTTGTCACCACCCCAACTCCTCCTGCGGGTGTCGTAAGAGTCGACTAAGGGATTGAAGTGTCACTTACCATTATTTGATAAAAGATTGATGATGGGCAGCAGTATCATCATAGTGGACACATTACTGCGATCGCCAATCCGTTAGCCCTGCGTGGCGATTATGAGCATTTACCTCCTAATGCGTATAGCATATACGTAGTTAAAAGGAGAGGCCTACATCCTGCAGTGGACTATCATAGGCTGATGCATAAACTATAATTCAAACACAATCTTGTATTGTTTATGAATGAAGATACTATGACTATGACTATACGACGCCTTGGCAAACAATACATGATCTACTATCACGATCATTTCAGCTGACAGGCTTTTCTCTAGAGTAATTGTGGTATAAGTTTTTAACCGACTTCAAAAAAGAAGGAGGGAGGAGGTTCTCAATAGGATATCTCTGAGATCGTTAACCGATTTTCTTTTTTTTTAATCGAACGGGTCCCCGACATGGTCCAGTTTGAATCAGTCGGGGTCTGATGACGTCTTGTAGAAATCGGTTCGAGTTGTTTTTTTTTAATTGTTGATTTATTAGACAATTCCGACGAATTTAAATATACTATTGTTGTAAGATTATAAAACTCTATCTTTATGAAAAAAAAATGAATTTTATTTAAAGAAAAATAAGTAAATAATACATATTTGGTCGACCACATAACCTCTACAAAATACAAAGTATATTGCAGTGGATACTTGAGGTGCTCGTTGGCGGTGAGGCTCGGACACCTAAACTGGGTATACGTCATAAAATATTAAAATTACGCACTGTTTCTCAAGAGCATAAATTCCTTAGCTGTATCATATACAACGGCTCAAAACTTGTCAAAACCACAACTAATGCCTGCGTATCACAACAAACGAAAGCCGCGCAACCAACCCCTACTTTCAACATATTAACATATACGATATAACATATAGTATAATCGCTATTGTCTCCCCTCACTTCCGGAGGGTCCCATACAATGGGCTAGATATTGGCATTCCGGACTATACCATTGTGTTTGAGCTAATGACAAATCAGTGAAGGCACATAATCGTTCAATACTATGTATTATTGATTTTATTGGCGATTAGGCCGAGGTTCTATGTGATCACGCGCTGATAGTCAGGATTATTTAGTGGAGTTGGTTCATTGATTGTGCTGTTTTACAAGTTACGACTATTTTTTATACTTCTATACAATTTACTTTTGAAATATTAGTAACGCTACGTCTGTACGTAGCGTTACCAACCAATTGAAACCTTAGACCACTTCGAAACTAGTTATGTTAAAATAATTTTAATAAAATCAAATGTAAGAAACTCCGTCCTGCTTGTTATTTTGATAGGTATTTTTATTTTTTTTTCACAATGATAGAATAAAATTAGGTTTCTATATAAATATCTTGGAATATCTTACACAAATCAACCTAGTCCCACGGTAAGCTCAATTAAGGCATGAGATGTGGGTACCAAGCGACGATATATAATAGATAGATACATTCATATAGATACTTAGACAGCCATGGCCAAGGAACAAATATTTGTGATAAATAAATACACAAATTCGAACCCGAAACCTCCAGCTTCGTAGGCAGGGTCACTACCAACTAGGCTACGGAGGCTGACGAGTATATAACCTATCCACTTTCGTAAGGTCCAGTTCACCATAGTATTGTATAGCAAACTTGGTCGTAAAGTGGACAGCTCGTCCACTTAATTCCCGTCCAGTACTTGTATCGTCAATATTAATTTATAAATAAATATTATTTTTTTAAATTACATTTTTGATTAAGATAAACTTTTTCAATAAAAATTCATTCATAACTTTAGGTACATAATTCGTCTGTTAAACAATTCTATTAACTATATACTACTTATATAGTAAAGTTGTAACAAAAAATAATGTATACATATTATTTAAAATATTACACCACTAAAAATAGTAGTTCAAAAATATAGATCACATTGACATGCTCAAATATTGACAAGCTATATAATAATTATATGTACGTAAAATCAATAATCCAATAAATAACTGATGTATTTATAATCTACTCGTACTTATAAGATAATGTGGACATCGCATAAAGTGGTACAGTTTAAACAGTTTTAAAAAGAAACAAAAGCAATGTGCTTGAAAATTATATTACTTTAAAATCAGTGAAGGGATAAAACATTTTACTATATATTATAGCACCTTGACATTTACAAAAAGTACATATTGATTAACAGCCAGTTGCATTTTTCGATTTTGCGAACATAATCTTACTCACGTGTTTCCTAGGTTACCGTGTTACTTTGTAACACAATGCTTACAAAGTCGGAAAAGATTTACTAAGGATCTCAGTTACTTTAAGTTGTTTTATTCGCGAAATAAAAGAAGGGTGCATAAAATAACAATGTATAAGTCGATACTTTCAGATTATACTGAGGTACGATTACATTGAATCACGTAGATCTAGATATTGTTATAATATACGTAGTTACTTTTACATTCAGGGGCGACACTCAAATTGTATAAAAATATTTCGTGGAACAACTTTAATTGTTTTATTAAGTATTTTTTGAGTTGTTTTTTTGGGGTTCCGTAGCCAAAATGGCAAAAACGGAACCCTTATAGTTTCGCCATGTTCGTCTGTCCGTCTGTCCGCAGCATAGCTCAGTGGCTGTTAATACCAGAAATCTGCAATTTAGTGCAGGTATACATATTAATCATGCCAACAAAGTGGTACAATAAAAACAAGACAAAAACATTTTTTCTTGTACCGCCCCAACTAGTGAAGTGGGTAGGTGGGGTGGTGAAGTTTTTTAGGGTTCCGTAGCCAAAATGGCGAAAACGGAACCCTTATAGATTCCTCATGTCCGTCTGTCCGTCTGTCACAGCCGCTTTACTCGAAAACTGTAAATGCTACAGTACTGAATTTTGGTAAGAATATATGTTGTATAAACCGCTACAGAATTATGATACTAAATTGTAAAAAAAATAATTGGGGTTGGGGCCCTCCATATTTTTTAGATGTATATAAGCGTGTGAGGTATCGATAGAAAGGTCATTGAAAATTATATCAATAAGGTTTATATATCACATTTTTATTTAAGCGAACCGTTTTCGAGATATCAGCTCTCAAAGTCTGAAAAATGTGTCCCCCAAGAAAAAAATATGTTATGCATATTAATTAACTCTATCAACGATTTTTGGTTTGATTAAATTATCTCTTATAGTTTTTGAGATAGGTTGAATTAACTGTATTTTTTAACGATAAAATGATAATGGAACGGAACCCTTTGCGCGCGAGTTCGACTCGCACTTGTCCGGTTTTTTTAAGTACCTACTAACACTACTCTTTATATAAATTTATATATTAGACGTCATATAACATAGAAAAAGTACTCAAGATCGGAGGTGAGATTTGAACCCACTAATAAGATTGCTTAAACTAAGTCTATTTGTTTTCGAAGAGCAATGAACAGTACAATTGGAACATTTCCATCGTGACTGAACACGTCAGTTACGTTGCTAGTCGATGGCGTTGTTGAATTGTGTCCGTAGAAGCATTGCTGCCCGATTAATTTCCTTAGAAAATAATAGTTTATAATATATATACATTTTTTTATTGGGCTTTATTACCGTAAACTGGGGTTACTTTGAACTTTGGGGTTACATTGATAAAAACTTCTTTTATTTTTTAATCGCGAATATCTTCCGTTACCAAACGCATCTGTATATTTTTTTTTTAAGTCTGGCAAGAACAATAGTTATCCTTATTATTTGTTTAGACACTTCAAATGAGTACGGTCGTTAGAATAGCGTATCACGTGTTTTACGTATACTTTTTGCTATTTTTCGTGTATAAAATAACTTCTAAACTAACAATAAGGGTAGTGAGGTAAACGGTTCTTAATCACAATTAACTTGTCACAAGTGTGTTTAGGTATACAAATATAACGTTTTTGGGGTCTTTAATTCAAACTAAGTACTTATAACAATTGTTTTTATTCCATGGGGTGTCTTTGATCACCTACATGGGGTCATATTGATCAGAATCTTACGTATAGTTGGTTATGGTATATCTATCCATTTGACTGTTTATTTTATAACACGATTGTTCTCTCTTCAATGTTTGATTTTCGTTTTTAATAAAGTTGAATACTGAAGTTTTTTTTATTACATTTCGGGGTTACTTTGATCACAAATATTTGATCAAAATAACCCCAAAACGACGTAAATTATTGTAACTTTTGATACTGTGAACGGATTTATTTATTTTCTTAAGAGAAATTACTCCTGTAAGGGTTTACATTCAATTACCCTGAAAAAAACATAAGGTATCAAAGTAACCCCAATGTCAGTTTAACTTTGATCACAACGTTTTATTTTTCTATCTTCATACATTTTTAAAGTATCGTTTCAAATTTTTTTACCGAGAAAGATAACAAAAAGTTGATGTTACCATTTTATTTTTAGATTTTTTTACGCCTAATTTTAGAAAATATTGAAGTTTAAACTTTAAAATTGATCAATGTAACCCCAGTTTACGGTACTACATCTTCTAACCAGGATCTACATACATTTAAATTTGTTGCTCATATTTTAGGTCTCATCCTGTGTAAGAAGAATAAGAACACTATAAGTCACATAATTATATAATATCTGTAGATAATATTGTTTCGTACGCTGATTCTATATGTACATTTTATATACAATCAAATGTAAAATAAATAAATACAAAAAAATGATTACGCCAAAATAAGATAAACTGGGACATTATTTGAGATGGTCTGCTTAACATGGAATTGAATAAGTATCTGAAATTGAATGACGCGCAGTTCGGCTTTCGTGCTGGCTTATCTACCGAAAGTGCAATTGTATGTTTAAAGCAGGCTGTGGAGTATTACACGCGTAGAAAAACACCTATTTATGCGTGTTATCTGGATCTCAGTAAGGCCTTCGATCTGGTTGATTACAATTTACTTTGGAATAAACTAGACGAAGTGCAGTTTCCCAGAGAGCTCACGCGCATATTTAGGTGTTGGTACTCTGGTCAGAGAAATAGTGTCCGTTGGGGGGAAGTGTTGTCCGACGAGTATGGACTCGAATGTGGTGTAAGGCAGGGCGGGTTAACATCCCCCATGTTATTTAATTTGTATATGGATGCCCTAATCAATGAGCTCATCAGTACTCGTGTAGGCTGCCATATTAACAGAGTATGCTTCAATAACATAAGCTACGCAGATGACATGGTACTGCTGAGCCCATCGGTGGGTGGCATTCGAATACTTATTGAAAAGTGTGAAGTTTATGCCCGTAAACATAACTTACGATACAATGTCGCGAAAAGTGAGTTCATGGTTTTTAAGGCGGGGAGCAAGTGTCTATCATACATACCGCCCATTCGTTTGAATGGTGAATTGCTGAAACGGGTTTATTCTTTTAAATATCTCGGGCACCTGGTCTCCGACGATCTGCGTGACGACGCAGACATAGAGCGCGAGCGTAGGGCGCTGGCTGTGAGGGCCAACATGATCGCTCGTAGGTTCAGCAGGTGCACAGCTCAGGTCAAAATAACACTTTTTAGAGCTTACTGTACATCACTGTACACCTGCAGCCTATGGACGAGATACACGCAGCGTTCTATGAACGCCCTGCGTGTACAATATAACGACGCGTTCAGGATACTGTTGCGGCTGCCGCGCTACTGCAGTGTGTCTGGCATGTTCGCGGATGCGCATGTGGACGGTTTTTATGCAACGCTCCGCAAGCGCAGCGCTGCGACGCTCCGAAGGGTGCGCGGCAGCCGCCACAGTCTCCTGGCCGTTGTTGCTGGGAGATGGGACAGTGCCCTAGTCAGGCACTGGACCTCTCAACAAGCTCTCTTAGCTTAAGTACTAACATAATTATTTAAGGCACTATTGTAACTAACACCATATGGATTTAATTGTCCGAAATAAATGATTTTTATTATTTATTTATTTATTAAGTAATTTTGAGTTCATGCATTCCAATTACCAGTACAACTGTCATAGCCTAGACACCCAATTTTAAAATACCATTACGCTATCCGACCCCGCCAACCCCACAAATACCTAAGCCACTTCTTATCAAGCGAGATACCTCACATGTGCCAGATGCACCCAATGCAATTCCGGAAGACGCTATCGAAAATTTAATACCACTCATTGATTAATCCTGTTTCACGGAGCCTTTGTTGGGATGTCGGTGTCGGCAATTGTGCAGCTTTGTTCTTGGATTACTCTGTTATTCTACTTTATGAGATTTAGCCCTTAGAAATAATCATTATAAAGAAACTTGAAGAAAAACTTAAATTTACGTAGCTCCGTAGTAAGCTCAATAAGATTTTCTGCACGCGTTGAACTTCACAAGAAAACTGAGCACTTTAGTTATATAAGAACATAATTGAGAAATGAAACTCGTACAAACAAAGTATTTTACTATATACTTCATTTCTGTAATTACTCCGAGAAATGTACCTGCTTCATAGGTAATGTGATGGTTAATAACGGCTCTTGAAAGGACCTGATTGATTCCATATGTTCTTTCATTAGATGGAGTCCTATTCTGGTAACTCAATAACAGATAACGTATTATGGGCTAAGAAAAATATTCCTTATTCGTATACGTTTTCCTATGAATTCCTTGTAAATACTATTATTTACGTTAGATTTTAAAATAAGTCATTCAATTGTTTTAGTGTATAGGTTTTTTGAATTTCTCAATAAGTTTGTACATTTGATAAAAATTGGTGGGCTGGTAGAGTCAATGATTTGAGCAAGATCCACCACATTTCCCAAAATGTTCCAAAATGTTTGTATGCAACTTCCTTTTTTTGTTACCGATTATGTAATGGAATTTGGTAACAGAATAGGAAACTTCCATACAAACTTCCTGAGACATTTTGGGAAATATGGTGCTGGATCTTACACAGCATCATTGACTGTACCAGCCTACCAATTTTTATCAAAATCGAAACCGTGATTCAAATGTACAATTTTTTTGAGAATTGCACATTAACGATAAAAATGCGTAAATGTTTCACTCCGCTTGTAGTTGAGGCGACATGTTATCATTCGTAGTACTTCTACGGCACGAGGAGTAAGCGTGCTCGCTACGACGCATGACGTAGACTCGTAGCATCTTCTACGGTTAGATAGATATCGCTTGCAGATTACATGTATACGGTCGTTTACCATGACTAATTCATTAAGCCTTCGTTATCTATGCCAAACTAATGATATTTAAATCAAAGCTGCGTGTTAAATAATGTTAAGTATTTAAATATTTGGAATACATGAACACTTATGTATGATTAGTTTGATCATGAAGGTATCATACGTTCTGTGATAAATTAGCGCTGTATAAATATAGGTTTAGTAAATAGTAGTACGTATTGGATCCAGTCATGTAACGATTATGTTTCAAGTAATTTGTGCAATTTGGAATAAAAATTGTTTTATACTTGAAATAAAACTATGAAAACGGATAAACTCGTGTATATTAATTAACTTTAAGAGAGAGGTAGATCTATCAAATTTACTCCATTGTCAGTCGCCCGCAGACCACGAACCCTGTAAAGTGTTAGAAACGTCGGAATGAAGTTGAAGTTAATTAATATACGCGAGTTTATCCGTTTTCATAGTTTTATTTCATGTGTCGCGGTAACCGAAGAAAATATTTTGTTTAATACTATTTGCCTTATATTCAGAATATGGCTGCGGAAACTGCCCGCTCCATTACGGTAATGGACGGCGTGATGAATCTACATTGCAAATTTTCCCCGCCATTTTTGAGCACCTATTTGTGTCACGTTGGGTAAATAAACAAAAACAACTGGTTTTAAATACGCACAAACTGATTTATTTATTTTGGTTTTACGTCCTTTTTGTAACCTTTCATAAAAACAATGTCAAGATATATGTAGGTGTACATATGTGAATTATCTAGAGTTTGGGATTGCATTTGTAGAGGTTGTACTACCTATATACTAATATACTTAAAAAACAAAAAATTAAAAAAATATTACCTTTCAATTTCTTTTTAACCGACTTCAAAAAAAGGAGGAGGTTCTCAATTCGACAGATTTTTTTTTTTTTTTTTTTTTTTTTTTTTTTTTTTTTTTTTTTTTTTTTTTTTTTTTTTTTTTTTTTTGTATGTATGTATGTTACCTGATATCTCCGAGAATAGTGAACCGATTCTAAAATTTCTTTTTGTGATCGAACGTGTATTACCCCGAGATGGTCCCATTGGCACCAAGTTGGGGTCTGATGATGGGATCCTGGAGAAATCGAGGGATCTCTTCAAATGTTATAGGTACATGTATGGCGCTTTTGGTAATTTTCATTCATTTACAAGCATTTGCATTCAGAAAGTAGGATTTGAGGAAACCAATGATGGAAACAAATCGGGAATCTTGGAGAAACCGATTGAAGCCGGTTTTTTAAATTTTTGATTTGGTGATTATTTAATTTATTTATTTATTTATTTATTTGTTTATAGGCTAGGTAACAGATTGTGAATTATTTCACTTATAGCTAACATAGTTTCGTTAAATAATATTAAATTCACATTCCAATAACTACCAAGCACAACTTTGTAATAACAGATAGAATACAATAATAAGTATTAATTTAACGCTACAAACTTTTGTTACAAACTATTGAGATCATAAGAGATCGCTTAATAAGAAACAAACTTAACGACTAGACATATTCTTTAGAGATCGTACAAATTGGTTTAGGTTTAAACAAAAAATATCGACATCTTTACAAATTCTGTTATAGGAGGTACCCATACGAGCTAAGGGGCTGTTTTGACTGGCATTATTACTGGCTATAGGTATTAGGAATTGTACAGGATTACGACATGGCTTGGGGTATACTCGAAATTGTAGATTGCTAACTGTATCGGAGTCTATCTTATTATTAATAATTTTATACAGCATTACAAGATCATTCAAATTTCTTCTGTTTTGTAAACTGTCTATTTTAAAATGACCCAGTCGGTCTTCGTAGGTAGGTAGTTTACCCTTAAGTCTGAATTTATACACTAAATGACGCAGAAATTTTCGTTGTACAGCCTCTATACGGTCTATGTGGATGTTATAGTATGGTGACCAAACAGTCGAACAATAATCTAGAGAACTTCTGATCAAAGCATGATATATAGTAAGTAAACATTTTATATTTTTGAATGGTTTTGTGGTTCTGTATATGAATCCTAGAAGTCTATATGTTTTTTTGACAATATGATCATAGTGTGCGTTGAATGTTAACTTTGAGTCAAACATTACTCCAAGATCTCTAATGACAGATACTCGTTGTAATGGTATGCCGTTAATTTTGTAGTCGAATACTATGGGAGTTTTATTTCTGGTAAATGTGATTGCATTACATTTTTTTACATTTAATGACATGTTGTTTTCATTGCACCATTGGTTTAATAGAGACAAGTCACTTTGAAGAGAATGACAGTCATTTATGTCACTAACTTTGGTAAATATTTTTAAATCATCGGCGTATGCTAACGTATTGCAGTTTATTAAATCTAGTAGGTCGTTTATGAATATTAAGAAAAGCAGTGGACCTAAATTAGACCCCTGCGGGACACCTGAACTAGCTAAAAATGGAGTGGAGTGATAGCCACGAACGTTTACTAATTGAGATCTATTTTGAAGATAGCTCTTAAGCCACCGGAGTAACGAGCCATGTATTCCAATATGTTCTACTTTGATAGTAAGAATATTATGATCAACTCTGTCAAACGCTTTAGCAAAATCTGTATAAACGGAATCAATTTGACTTCTTGTATTCAAGGCGGAGCAAAGATATTCAGAATATGCTATGAGGTTACTACTGCTGGAACGATTTTCCATAAAACCATGTTGCTTTGTACTCGCTACATGTCTGAAGTGTGTGTAAATATGTTTGTATATAATGCTTTCGAATATCTTAGATAAACTACTGAGAACACTTATTGGTCTGTAATTTGTTACGTCTTTTTTATCACCGGATTTGTGTATTGGAACTATTTTGGCTGTTTTCCATTGTTCTGGAAAAAAACCTTCAGTCAGCGATTTATTAAATATTATGAATAATGGATGTATTAAGGCTGTTGAACAATACTTAAAAAACATGGGTGGAATCCCGTCGTGTCCAGGACCTTTATTTATATTGATTTTCGTTAGTTCGGCTTTAATTTCGGGTTTAGTAATATTTATTGACGAAAGACTGTAGTTGGCTGTACGGAATTTAGGTGTGTAGGGGTTGGATGTAGATGAGGAGTAAACTGAAGAGAAGTATGTAGCGAATAGGTTTGCAATGTTTGTACCGTCACTTGCTTCTGCGCCATTTAAACACATTTTGTTTGGAATTTCTTCGCTCATATTCTTTGACTTGATATACTGCCAGAATGATTTAACGTCGGTTTTTATATTATCCTCTGTACGAGCAATGTAAGAGTTGAGACAATTATTAAGGGCTGATTTGGCTCTATTTCTTAAAAGAGAAAAGGTATCATAATCGCGAGGATTACCAAACTTTTTGTATTTTTTATGATATTTATTTTTTTCTTTAAAAATGTGTACTAGTGATTTACTAAACCAAGGGGGATATTGTGTACTTTTACGTTTTTTTGTAGGTGTACATTTTTCAGTTACTTCCCACATATATTTATAGAATAAATTGACAAAGTCATGACAATTTAAATGAATGTAGTTATCCCAGTTTATTAATTTTAGATGTTCAATACACTTCTCAAAATCTGTCTTTCTGAATTGGTACCGTGGTGTAGGATTATCTTTCAATGGTCTCGAGGTTTCAACTGATATTTTCACTTCAATTGGGGGGTGATGAACATCTTCACGGCTGATTGCAGAAACTGAAGTAACTTCACAAGATAAATCAGACTGTACCATTACTAAATCTAGAATTCAGTTAAGTTGATTCGTTATTTTATTTACTTGAGTAAGAGAAGCCCGGGATATGAAGTCAGAAAGTAGGGTAGTTCTGTTGTTTTGAACAGATGTAGACTGTATGGGACATTGGGGCACTGTACATGTCAGTTCCGGAGTGTTGAAATCTCCAATTATTATATATTTATCGTTCAGGCTAGACAGAATATTCGATTCATATGTGTCATATAGTGTATTTAAGTCGTCGTTAGATATATAGGTAGGCAGATATGCTAAACATATGTTAAGATATTGTTTTTTTAATTTTAGACGTATCCATATATCCTCTATGATAAGCGATTGATAGTTAGTTACTGGTTCGGATATTAAGTGTTTTTTCACGGCAATTAATACTCCGCCACCATGTGTTTTATTATACTTATTGCGGAAATCTGTCGATCTATCCCGTCTATAAACTGTATAACGTGGATCGATAAACTCTGATGTTGAAATTGAGTCATCGAGCCAAGTTTCACATAGGCAAATGACATCATAATTAGTGGATAAAATTGACTTATAAATATACAATACTTTGGATCTCATACCACGTATGTTTTGATAATAAATACTAATCTTTTTACTGGAACTAGCCATTATGGATATAAAGGAAAACTTAAATCTATATTGCACTTTACTTAAGGGAGTCCAATGTATGCTGGTTTTTCACAATAATGTATCTCGAATTATCATCTTTACGCACAAATACCGATCCGTTTCGCACCCATACGTATTTATAAGACAGTTCCGTTGCTTTTTTCCTCGCAGCCCAGTGAAGAGTCTTGTTTGCTGGAGACAGATGCTCAGACACGTAGACAGGCAAGACTGTAACTCCGATGCCCAGTATTGACGAGTTGAGCTTCTGGTCCCTAGCTTTGGTCTTATTGTAGCGCCCGACGGCCGACAGTAGTTCGTCGCGGCAGCGCGTGCTGCGGAGCTTGGCGATGATGGCGCGGGGCTTCTTATTCTCCTTGTTCTGACTTGCGACTCTGGTGCAGTGCAGGATGTCAGCGTCCGACATACTACAGGAGACTACTTCTGCGATACGTCGCACTGTATTTGCCAGGTTTTCATTGTTATCCTCGGGTATTCCTTGTATTTCGACATTGCAATCTCTCATGTGTTGTTCTATTTGGTTTAGACGGTCTGTAAGGCTGGTTACTGTTGAGCGTAGCTGGTCTCGCTCGTTGGTTAAATATTTTATATCACCTGTTAAGGCGGTCACAGTGGGGTTTATTTCATCGTATTGACTGTTTATGAAAGAAACAGATGTCTCCAACGAGGTCAGCTGAGTTCTAATGGGTTTTAATTCAGTATCAAGAAGTCAGTATCAAGAATAAAAAAAGTCGTTTTTAACTGTGGTCTACATTGAAAATATGGTTATTTATTTAGTAGATATTGAATATTTGCATAGTTAGTAATATTACCTTTCAATTTCTTTTTTAATAAAAAAGTCGTTTTTAACTGTGGTCTACATTGAAAATATGGTTATTTATTTAGTAGATATTGAATATTTGCATAGTTAATAGGTAGTTAAGAAAAGTTTTCTTGAAATTGAATCACACCACACACGCATCTTAATTGACTATGATATCGTATTGTTGGTATCAATTTGGCCGATTTAATTATGCTAAAATGTGATGAATAAAAAACGCGATAAACCAACGTCAGGACTGATAGATCTACAGAACAGCGGGAAAAGCGTTATCGAAAACCTTTAATATCTAGTGAGAGTCAACGTAATTTTACCTACATTATGTTTAAGAATGCCGAAATCGAGGAGTTGGTGGCCGAACCCAATATATTGGGCGAAACTAAATCTTACAGACTTCGTTGGCTCGGTCACTTACTCAGAATGGGAGAGGATCGGGCA
This sequence comes from Thaumatotibia leucotreta, assembly GCA_025490895.1. NCBI lineage: Eukaryota > Metazoa > Arthropoda > Insecta > Lepidoptera > Tortricidae > Thaumatotibia > Thaumatotibia leucotreta. Next base: position 24,038 of record JALPQI010008565.1, read on the forward strand.
GTCAGAAAAGTTTACTTCGGGAGGCCAACCGGGCGTCGACCGGTAGGCCGTCCCAGGTACCGCTGGTGCGACGTAGTTGAGGCAGACCTGCATCAACTCCACGCTGATTCATGGCGGGAAATCGCGCTGGATCGGGACAAGTGGCGTGCTCTCGTTTCAGAGGCCAAGATCCTCTTTGGGTCACTGAGCCAAGCCAGTAGTAGTAGTAGTATGTTTAACCTAAATTTATGAACAATATTTTCTAAGTATTCATTACTGGATAAAGATTCAGTAGTAGTTCTCTTCCTTTATCTTTTAGCTGTCAAATACATATTAAGTTCAAAAACTGGTTACATCATGGATATTTGCTCAACGTAGCGCAGGTTATTCCCCCCTTAAGTTCTTTGGAAAACAAACTTTAAAAACGAACTAACCTCTAAAAGCAATTCAACAACTCTAACCTCGAGGCCAAAAGCACCGCATTTTCTCACATATTCTTATCGCCCCATAACTTTTATAGATGCACGTTATACTTCTAAAAAGGCATAAGTCGCTTTAAGATTCTTAGAGCTATACGCTTTTTATAGATTAACGTAGACGCATTTCTCCGACTGAAACACTAGATCTAAAAGCACTCGCCAGACGATCCGATCATTTGTTACATTCGTATTAACGTCTAGAAGATTCTGTGAGTGTTCTCTCTGAAGTTCAAACAAGAAACAGCCATTCGGAAAAGTGGCATGGCTCTGTTTGAATTGTTACATTATTTGAAAGAAACCAACATGTGATAAGGAAAAATCATTCATTTGCATGCACATTTGGCAAAGATTCTATTACTTATTCGTTCATAAGGCATTCAAATACAATACGTCTACGGATGGAGAATCGTAGATATTGACAACATTAGAAATCAGATTACTGAGATACATCAATCGTCTTAACAACGAGGTCGTTGTAAACGTCTTTGATATGTAGCTGTACAGTATTTTACTTCACGGGATAGGGTAGTTTAGGAGGTTTTCGGCCAGATAAATTTAGTTCTCGGGCTACCCTACCCTACTTCTACTGAAAAATAAGCCGTTTGATTTTATCATTGCAATATTGATCAGAGCTTTGTTAAAATAAATAAAATACAATTGGAATTAATAAAACAAAAGCTACCAAAAACTGTCAAGTTTGTTTGTAAAAAACGAACCTCACATATCCAGTAATGTTCGGCCGCCATTACTGGAATTGGCGAACGCAGGTGAAAGTTTGCGAGACATAAATAACAACCAATAACGGGGAGTGTGGGGGTTGTAAATTCCGTGTAATTATTTCTTATGGGGATTTCCGTGTCTTTGCAGTTTGAAGGTGAGTTCCAATTGATTTATTTGGCTTTAACCTTTTTTGGTCTTGAAATATAAAAAGATACTTAGGTAACTTCATCAGCCTATCTCAGTCCACTGCTGGACGTAGGTCTCCCCTATTAATTATGCCTATAGACGCATTAGGAGGTAAATGCCCATAATCGCCACGCTGGGCAAGCGGATTGGCGATCGCAGTAATGTGTCCAATATGATGACGCTGCTGCCCATCATCAATCTTGTATCAACGGATGGTCAGTGACAATTCAATTTCTTAGTCGGCTCTAACTCACGTCGACGACACCCACGGGAAAAGTTGGGGTAGTGACAAATATATTCATACTGCCGTCACCACACGGCCTACTAGCCAGACTTAGGTAAATAAGTAACAAAATATGAAATAATTTAATTTAAAATTTTAGATTACCAGCTTTATCAAAAGTGATATCGTTAACTAACTACTTACTGGCCACTAACTAACTCATGAACATAAAATAGTAAGAAAATAAAGTTAGGTCAATAATGCTGACTGTAAGGAAGATGAGCCCTCCTATACGGTTACCTGGATATGTGCGATTACCTTATCCATCTAATATTAGAACTCTACTACATAATCTATACATTACCTACGCAAAAAACTTATTTGAACCAGTTTTATCACACACGGATACGTATAAAGTTAGCCAGAGATCTTCAAAGGGATATTAATCTCAGATATTCGAATTGGAATATGAAATGCCGGGAGCAATTCTTGCGTACCTGGGGACAGCGATGTACAGACATAGGTAATCCTACGTAGAGACGATTCGATCGGTACTGGGGTTGTAGGCGGCTTACCAATCGGTATTCGGAAATCTGAGGTACGCAGTTGGTTTGCGGACGGTGTTTCTCATAGTGTCATGGGCACGTAAATAATTATGAATTAAAACAATTTTATGATGGATACCAAATCCTAAAAAAATAAGAAATCTTATGTACTTAAATCAATTTAGTCCAACGGCAAGCGTTGTGGACACTAACTGACGACAAATTATAATAGATTCAATGACATAGTATAGGTAAATATATTGAAATAAATACAGCTATAAAACATAAAAACAGCCATTATCAGGAAATAATATTTCTGATAACACAAAGAGATATCCTCACCGGTATTAGAACCTGAGACAGACCTCCAGCTTTGTAAGCAAATCTACTAGGCCATGGAAAACTCTCCTGACTCTTGAAATTCTTATCATGGATATAAGATTTATTGCCGTCACCACGCGTCAAAAATACATTGAATACCAGCCCGTCACTTCCCGTGGGTGTCGTAAGACTCGTAAGAGTCGACCATTCATTAATTGAAGATTGATTGATAGGCAGTAGCGCGACCATAGAAATTAGTGGCCACGTTGCTCCTGTGATCGCCAATCCGGTCAAGCGTGGCGATTATAAATGGGCATTTGCATCTTCTAATGTGTTCATACGTCTGGGTAATATTTTAGGAGAGGTTTATGTCTAACAGTGGACAGCGGTAGGCTAAACAGGCACTAAATCCACATGTAAACACGTGGAATATTGTATTTAAGCGTTTTTGAATAGCTGCATAAATATTTAATTTCAGTTGGCTGCCACAACACAACTAAAATTCATTGCATTCCAGGGTATCATAGTTAATCATATCATTTTGGATTACCGATTCGTATACAAAACATACAATAAAACAATGTTATTGAAATACAAGTACCGTCCGCATCAGTCAGTATAGAAATAATGAATAACAGTTATGAAGGTTTGAACTGGTACTCGTACTTGATAAGAGGTATGAAAATTTTAGTTTCGATCAATTATTATATTAAATAAATAAATATCTTGGGATGTATCTATCTTACAAATCGATCAAGTCCCATGGTAAGCTCTATTAAGGCTTGTGATGTGGGTACCGAGCGACGTCGACGGGATTCGAACTCGGGAACTCCAGTTTCATAGGCAGGGTAACTACCAACTAGGCTACGGAGACTGACAAGTATATCGCTTCACAATTCATACAACTCGATGCTTACTTTAGCCGCATGGTGACATCAGAATTAATTTGTCACCATCCCAGCTTTTCCCGTTTGTCCCAAGAGTTGACTAAGGGATTGAAGTGTCACTAACTATGCAATTATATTATAGAAGTTTGATGATGGGCAGCAGCATCAACAAAATGGACCATTACTTCGATTGCCGAATATTCGTTTCTAGAAGGTAGATGATGGAGCGAGCGCCATCATAGTTTCAGTTTACTTTGCTATACGACAGTTTGCCTTAAAAATAAGGCGGGAACTTGAAGTAGGTACTTGAGCTTTTCACACAATGTGAAGATATGTATCCTAGGCGTGAAGGTTATACTCGTGGTCAAGTAGGCTGAAGATAAATTGTATTAACACATGACTAAGAAAGTTTTTTTTTATTTACTGCTCAATTCAGGTTGTCCAAGTATGACCGAGTAGGTACCTAAGTATATTATAAGTTGTAACTCATTCTCATATGTAGGGTAGCGGAAGTTATAGGAAAGTGAAAGTCTCTGTACTGTTACGTATATTATTTTTTATTGCTCTCACTTGTTTTTTTTTTCAGTATGATGCAATAATTTCTTACCAATTAGGAGGGCAAGAGTTCATGTCGTAAATCGCAATAAATAGATACTTATTACTCATGAACCAAATGAATGCTGACTCTACAAGCCATTGTTCTTCACACAGCGTTTCACACAATGGCCAACATTATTAATAAAATAAATCTGGAAACCGGAAACCCGTGGATCATTTGTCCCGCGACATGATCATTAAAACAATACTGATTCAAATTCCTACATTTTTGAACAATGGAGTGCTATCGATTTTGTCTCATCTGTTTTGGCAAAAACGCTTTTCGAACATTTTGTGGGCAATATTTACGTATAGTTCGTTAGGTAGCTCAGTGTGCAGGAGATGAATAGCTGTTTTCTTACTCCTTTATTTATAAGCGCCTTCTAACTTAGCAAGGATATCGTTTGTACGTTTCGGTTTTATATCGATAACGAAAGGGATAAACGATATCAATCGGTTTTCTAAATTAGGAGACGTTTATGAATAGTCACTCACTTTACATACCTATCTACAGATAGGACAGCATTGTTAGGGGAATTAACCAGAGATCGGAAAATTGTGCGTCATTATTCGCAATAATATGGAAATGACTCCTAACTTGATTGAATAATTAATCATTTAATCATTTTCAGAAAATTACATTTTTGACACCGGTAACTATGAAAACCTTTTTAAATTGTCACCTTAAAGCTTCGAAATGAAATTTCAAGAAATTATTCTTTTAATAAATTTTGGAGCCATGTCCATATTATTGCAAACAATGACGCACATTTGTCCGATCCCTGATTATAACAAATAAAACACCAACAGCACCCTAATACGAATCTCTCTAGCCTCACAGCAAATAAATCAATTCAATTTAGGTATTGTCAGTATGAACTCTGAGACGATATTATTTAATTGTTATTTGTTATAGACGTTTGGATATTTTTGTGATGATTGAGTATATAGAAACCAAGACTAAGCCACAAATATTTGTAAGAATTGCAACCTTCCAACCCCTGGGTTAAGTAGGACATAGGACTGGAAACTAGGGCTCCCCCAAGTCTGTCCTATGAATAGGGCTAATAGCACGTGTCTGACCACGTCCAAAGAAGGTTTCTGTATTACTGTCCGTAGGTATACGAAGTCAACTGTCTTTTATTTTATTTAAGTCAGTTTTAACACACGTCGCAGCTTATTGATATACAACTTATACGAGCCTCAGTCATTAAGTAAAATATCTTTGATATATTATGTAAAAATGACCCCATAAATGTTCAGTTTCGACAGTTTGACTACGGAACCTTAAAAGAAAGCGACAAAAAGCATCGCTGTCAACGTCCCGCATCTAATACCTTAATTAACCTGCATGTCGCCGGTAAGTGTTCATTCCAGTTTCAGTAATTTACTCTGCATTCAGAAACGTTCTCATTACGAGCTTACCCGCACGTGAGCAGAGCACATTGCGGGACACAATGTAAAGCAAATAATACTCATTACTTACCTCAGTGGCATCTCAATTACCATTTTTATTAAAAGCAACGCACATTATTCAAAATTTAAATGATCTGTCACGCGCCGAGCCAGTCGCAATGGGATCAATACTGTTGATGATTATTTTACTCGCTGAGTGTAATTTGTGGAAACAATTGACGCGTGCGGTCGGCGGACAATAGTGGAGTGGACTTGTTTTGATTTATTTCGGGATTCTAGCCGAAATATGGTTTTGTGGGTAATAAACGCGTATCCAATAAATAGGTGACGTTATTAGTTAGCTGTTGATTCCTTGTTTAGTGGTATTACATTTGATGGAATAATGGTACCTTATAAGTACATTACCGCCTGTGAGTCCTATAAACTTTTACATCAGGGGCCCGTTTCCCGAAAGCTTGTAACTTGTCATACGTACAAGCGGAATTTTCTTTTTATCGTCATTAGATTAGATATGATAATACAAGCGGAAGTACTTATCTAATAAAAAATGTCAAAAAGAGACTTTCACTTGTATTACAAGTTACAAGCTTTTGAGAAATGGGCCCCTACAAGCTTTTGAGAAACGAGCCGAATTCCTTATCTAATTAATGACGATAAAATGAGACTTCCACTTTTACTACAAGTTAAAAGCTTTTGATAAACAGGCCGCTGGTTTTGATATTGCAAGGCCAAGAGTGTCATAACATTACATATATATATTATTACCGTCATCGTTATATGAAATATTTTAATCAATGGAATAATCGATGTAATTAATTTAAAAAGTATGTGCAAATCTGTCGAAGTTGTAAATACGAACTGGCCTACGACAGAATTTGTATACACTCTTCTTTGGCTAGCTAATTGTTTTATTTTGTAATTAGTTATCTTTAGGGCAATTCCATGTAAGTAACTAATTCCTCGCGTGTTTATTTATTAATAGTGCTGTTTTTGCTGTATGTAGATTTTAAAATAATACTTATCTAGAAATAATTAAACGTCATTCACTTTGGTGATAATAACAAAATATGAAGTAGTAGTAGTAAACACTTTATCGTACAAAATACACATTTCGACATAATAATAAAAGTGTTATTACAAAGGCGAACTTATCCCTATAAGGGATCTCTTCCAGCTAACCTTAGAGTAATTGAGTTGGAGAGTAAAATGATAGGATAGACAAACATACAATATACAACAAGTATACACAGGAAAACCAAAATCATACATAGTACCTAATTTTATTATTATTATCACACATAAAAACCATACAGAAATACAATAAATGAAAAAACAAAATGATGAAATAGTCATTTTCATTACAGAGTTACATGGTTTAACCCTTTAGTGTACCTTCAACGGGGAAAGCGTCAATATAACAAAAATCACAATTGACTAACAAAAATCAATCCAAAAGATATGCACAAACTGATTCATCATTTAGTTTACCTTAGAAAACAGTCCACAATCAATGGAGAAAACTTAAACATAACAAATCACAACAAACTAACAAAAATCAATCCAAAAGATACGCTTCACTTATCTCCCGCATCCAGTGTGCCCGACCGTGTACGAGTGTAAATAAAACTGCTCGCTGGTTAAAATTTCACGAGTCAGACCGCAACGGTTCGACGAATAAACCGTTGTCTGTGTTCCCGATTGCCGTGTTTTTGTTGCAGTTGTTGATTAATTATTAGAGGCTACAAGTGGAGCGAGCTTGTTTTGATTCTGAAATATTCATACGAACGCTTGTGTATGGTGTTTATGATGTTTCTGATTTTGAATCAATCTTTTCCGGAGATCCGTATGATGCTGAAAGAACTCTACTCCTTAGCAACACCCTTCATCTGGTTGTACGTCTGTCTGTTACTTTACGTAAATAACTGTATTTTTTGAAGCGTAAGAGGTAGCCTGTTGGAAATAATCCAGACAGTAATTACAATTACTTATTTTAAATTATTCTCTGAGCTGGCAGGTATCTTTGGTAAATATTTACTTGTTTATTATTATAAAATGTTTCTTAGTTGCATATTGCATTAATAAATATCTGTGTGTGTCTGTGGTTATGCGGTGAGTCACAGTTGGTATATTTCATAATAATGATATAACATTATACACCAAATAAGTCATCTTCATTCAGATATTTTACATTGTATACGTTTTTATTATTACAAAGAGTATTAAATACGCGATTCTTTTACACAAGGATTAAATAAAACCCTCTAGGTACTGTTGGTACTTTGCAAGATTTTGTCTACAAAATGTAAGAAACATTACGGATTTAAAAGTTTAACACGTTTAAGACATGATAGTTCAAATCCTTTTTCGGTCTAAAAGTTCCCGTCTCGTGAATTAGTCCCATTATCGCGCAGTGCAGGTGCTCACAATGCGCTTGTTTTTGCCCGCGTCTCCGCCGCTCCAGGTTCAAATCCGGCTGACACACAAATAACACATGTATAAATTTAGCAAATTTTGTATTCTTAAGATAACCCGTGATTATAGTGTATTAATTACCCCTTGGTTGAGAGCTGCTCTCTTAGCACAAGTAAATTAGCAGTTAACACTTAAAAAGAGGTACCAGCGTAAATATTGTTATTACTTCTTAAGCTATCGAATAAAATAATTTCGTTTTTTTTTATCAAACATACGGGTATTAGAAAAACTATTGCATTAGGATATTGTTTTAATCTTCATATTTTTACGTACTCGATTAGTTATTCGGTTGTTATTGGGTAAAAAGTAAAATCATTTTATTACGGAAAAATTACCGATTTCACTACTTGTTCAACATACATTTCGCTATCGAAACGCATTCATAAAATTCTCGATTCGAAATATCGATTCGTAATATCGAACGCATTCAATCCATACAAATCTATGAAAGTGCCACATACAAACAGTCGTTTTCCGTTCGAAATTTAATCTGATTCGGGATTCCGTATGAAAACCTATGCATTCGGAATCCCGCACGAAAAAAAGCTGTTCCGAACGCAACTTTTGCATACATTTTGAACGAGTCGCATCACACATTCGGAAATCCCGTACGGAACGCCAGTCAGTGTGCGTCGCACGACCGAAGCGTACAGGTGTTTTTCTGCTCCCACGCATGTGATTTTTCCTATTATTTTATTTTCGTGATTTTTCCTTTTATTTTATTTAATAACTCTTCGAAATAGTTTATAGTCATACGATAGTATTCGAAAAAAATATCAGGATTATCACGCAATGTGGCCTTTTTACATAATATTGACTTGTTCGCAATCTTTGGGTGTTAAAGAGGATCTACCCAGTAACGGCGACGTATTTTCTTTTTCTTTGCCAGGTATAGCAACAACAGTGTTATCGCAATAAGAGAATCGTCGTCCATAATGCCAAACGTCTGAACTCAAGTTCTAGCGTCGTTCAACTGAGCCTCTTTATTCCGAACGGAAATAAACGTATATGTGTGATATATTTACGGAATTCCGAAACAGTATTTCGAATCGAAACTCCGAAACGGAACTCCGTATGTATGTGACCGCCCTTAGTACTTTTTCACGTTTGCTGTCGTGTAATTTCCAGTAATATATATCTCACATTCTGAAGCGTATAATTATTAATGAAAATTAGTAAAATTCTTCGAAGATCTTCCTGTCACGTTCGTCATTACCCGGACGGTGTTCTTTCTTTCTGCTTCACTGACAAATATGATGAGTTACCTATTTGAATTCGCATAATATATGTATCTAATTAATCAGCGTGTTCATCATCATCATTTATCAGCCGAAAGACGTCCACGGCTAAACATAGGCCTCCCCCAAGGATTGCAAAAGACCGGTCCTGCGCCACCCGCATTCAGCGTACTTCTGCGACTTTCACCAGGTCATCAGTCCATCTTGTTGTCTACCCATGCTTTCGGCCGCCACTCGAGAACCTTTCCGCTCCAACGGCCATCGGTTTTCTGCGTAATGTGCCCCGCCTACTACCGCTTAAATTTAGCGATTGTGCGTTATCTACTTAGTTGATTTAATTTCCTTGGAATTTATGTAATGTTTCAAATAATACTTGTATGACAGTCTCCGTTTCTTAACCAGCTTTATTAAGAGAACACTCGAGCGCTTGAGCTCTAAGTTAGTTAGCGACGGAGCAGTAACCGGCGTTTTAGTTAAACTTAACTTGATACCTTCTATCGCAATTACAGTTAAGTGATCCGTTAACAGTACGGCTGAAGTTTTCTTTCTCGCGGGTGTGATCTCGAAATATTGATGGAATTGTTTTAGTTCTTGTAGTTTTCAGTTTAGAAAAGTTGTTTAAATATCATCATCATATCAGTCGAAAGACGTCCACAGCTGAACATAGGCCTCCCCTAAAGATTGCCACAATTCAATTAAGTACCGGTCCTGCGCCACCCGCATCCAGCGGACTCCTGCGACCTTGTGGGGGGGCTTAGCCACGCTGCGCCTTGCGGTACGTGGCCGCCACTGGAGAAGCTTTCCGCCCTAACGGCCATCGGTCCTACGTGCAATGTGCCCTGCCTACTGCCTAGTTTAGCGATTCGAAGAGCAACGGTTGAAACAGCATAAGTGTTATTGATTTTTAATTGAAGGTCAGAATTTTTCCTATGCATGTTTTTTTTTTCGACCTTACTGACTCATTTGCAGTTATGTGTCATATGTGACATGATTTTTTCAATACTTCAAAATAATTTGCATGTGATATTTGTTGCGACTGTTTGTTTGGTCTGAAGTTTTCTTTCTCGCGAATGGGATTTACAGTATAATTATTATATGTATTCTGTCTTTATATTATACCTGTATTATAAAGTAAGTACATGTGCCACTTAAAATGAAATGGAAATGTTACAAAGATTCAAATTTCCATTAAAATAATTAATTTTCATCAACCCTTTGATATACAATAAGTGTTTAAAAGTAATTTAATATAAACTTCAATAAACACAGCTAACAATGTCGATCAACACGCACGAGACTTAATTAACTGACATTTACAGGAAAGATTTCGAATTAATTTCACGTACAAAACCCGACAATATTATTAAGTGGGATGGATTTATTAGCGGCACTTGAAACGCGCGTTAAATTAAACGGCATTTAAAGAGTGGTGCAAGCTACAAGGGTATAAGTGGAGTGTAACGAATTCAATTATTTGTCATATTGAATTTTTATAACAATTTGAGAGGGATGTGAACAGTCAATTCACTTCCAATATACTGACATCAGACGTCTGATTTATGTTTCAATAGGTTTTTTTTTATCACAAAATAATAAAATTGCTAGTACTATTTCTATAAGTACATTCTGAACTATTTATACACATGTAGGTAGGTATTACAAATTGTTTTGATTGTCAGTGACTTGTCACACAACTTACCAAACCAGTACAAACAATATTAAATGCAGCACCGAAACTTGACAATGGAAATGTAATTAGAAGTCGTAATTCAGAAAAGCGAAGCGATCTGAACGGTGTTATCGCTTACCTGGCTGAAATGAAGACTAGCTTTGAATGTGGAAATAAATGAGCAGTATTAATTGGAGCGAGTTTTAATGAGCGAGGAAAGTGAAACATTATACTTTAATAGTCAAACCGAAGAAGGAATAGGGATGCTGTGTTGTGATATTATAAAGGAACTCCTTATTAGATTAAAATTTTAATTAGACAATAAATATTCGATATCTTGTTCGGTTTTTGGTATCTTGAAAACATACGGAATCTGCATGTGTGGTAAACACATGCGCTCCGTTGTGAGTACTTGAGACGATATTTTTTCTTGTATGTCGTTGCCATATTAACGGTTGCCTGAGTAACTCTCTAGTCGTAGTCCCATATCATTAAGTTCTATCAAATATGCCAGTTGTGATAATAATAAGATCTCTTCTAATGCGCTACCTACCTACCTACCTTACGCCTACATTATACCTGTGAGTTCTTACGTAAGTATGGAGCTAATACTAAGGAATGAGAGGTGAATATCGCTATCTCATTCTTTAGTACACATTTATTCTTGAGTTGGTAAGTGACGGTTACTTTAGCGTTTTTCCGATACGTAAAGCAGTCTATCACGCTCGCACTGTTATTTTGTATCGAGCGTGATTGACTACTAAGTACTATTACGTATCGAGTAAACGCTAACGTAACCGTCATTTGCCAAGTCATGGTACGGCTACTGAGCTCTCTTTTGTTACTTGGCTGATGGGACAGAATAATAGCAAAAAAGTTGATTGATCACTAATTTAACATTTTGCTTCATTGTTTTTTTTGCGTTAAAGCTATAAAAATACGGCGTATTTCATTTAATTGATTTTGCAATTAAAAAACTAATCCAAATTGACACAGCAATATTGAATATTCTTTGTTTTTTATGTAAGTAATGTAACCAATGACATGATAACTTATTTTTAAGATACAATTTATAGACGATATTACCAAAATTTCTCATGGCAAAGAGCCCGTTCACATTTTACTTAGCTTGTTCAATTAATCATACTAGGAAGTCTTTTAATTTCTGAAAACTTCTGCGAATATCATGGTTAGGAAATATATAAAAAAATCTGTATAATAACGACGACTTTTTACGGTGGTAACTAAATACGGTCGTGTTTTATTCAGGAATGAACTACTAGCTATTATTATTTTTTTAATATCTCAGTAAAGTATATACTTGATATTATAAATCGTAAAATCATTGCACAACTATATCGCACTGTGTTAATTAACTTGCAAGCCCTTATTCCGTAGAACATTTCAGAATGTCTGTTGCAACCAATTTGCATGTTAATAGAGAACTTAGCGTCTTGTAATTGCAGAAGACTTATTTTAAATGAGACGTTGAGAAATGACAAGGAACAAAGTAGCGCGACTCAAGTAGAATAAACTCGTAGCTGCCATATTGTCGACAGATTCTTACACCGATTTCAACCTTCGTAGGATAATGATAAGGTTTAGTTTAATTATTTTCATTTTTATGAAATTTTACTAAGAAACAAAAAGCACCTTATCTTTTTTATTTCAGCCTTTCTTTTGTAATTTATTAAGTTATTTAATTTATTAATTTTAGTAAAATGCTTTAAAATAATTATTGCATAAAAATAGTCTCGTGTGATTAGTATATTATTTTAAAAATAAATCAAGCGCGAGTTGGTCTCGACTTACCAGAACTTAGTAGAACCCAGAGCACCCCCCCGTGGGGTGCCCACCTAGTCGTGGTGGAGGGGCTCAGTAACCGTGGACTGGTCACCCACGGTGAAGCGAAGAGGCACCCGGGGCCGGCCAGTTTTGGGCTGCCGGCTGGCCCGAGGAGGACGCTCCAAGTGGGCTCACCGAGCCCGCTTAGGACGCGTGGAGGTGGACCGCAGAGGAAGAGGAGTGTCGGTGTTGTCGTTGCCGCTCTCCCTATCCTCTGCGGCCGAGGTAGGATCGCAGGGGGAGAGGCGTGATGGTATTACGGAGCGCCACTCTCCCTACCCCCTGCGACCTTGGCGGGGCCGTTCCGCTGTAACGGCGTCGGTGGGGCTGCAGAGGAAGAGGAGTGTCGGTGTTGTCGTTGCCGCTCGCCCTATCCTCTGCAGCCGAAGTGTGGTCGGCGGCATAACCACAGACCTGATATGCCGCCGGGTGCCGGGAAATCTTCCGGCACCTACAGTCTCCTTGTGGCGGTCTCGGGAGGGTCCGCCACAATGCATCATGGAGACCGAGGAGGGAGGCGCGCCCAACCATCTGGCGCGCCCTGCGTGGAGGGTCTTCGGACACCCACGAAGGAGCTGCCGGCAAGCAGCTGCCGCCGGCGGGGTTACGAATGTAAGCGAGAGCGTTCTCGTAACCCCGCCAAAAAGGCGACGAGGTGGCATATGGGGGGGTTTTTTAGTGGGTATACCGTAGGCCTCATTAGCCAAACGGGAGTCCCACATAACCGCTCGGGTCCCCTCCCGCACCCGGGCGGTATGCGTAAAGCATTTCTCCCCCCCTAAACAAAAAAAAAAAAAAAAAAACCCAGAGCACAGAACAGAACCAATTGATTCCGTACTATTAATACTGTGAATATTTCGGAGGCTGGAGGCCAGTCACTAAGCGTACACAATGAAGTTTTAGAAAGATGGTGACGTTTTCATCCTTTGGTTACGGAATTCTGAAAAAACACATTACGTCTGTTGAAAAAAAAAGAAATTATTAACCTTTGGTTGACTGTATCATAAATAACGGTAAAATTCTGTTGTTTAGTCACTAAAGACACATATTTTGAAGATTCTAGATGTACATACATAAAGTCGAGTAGGCATCACGATTGTTTAAGCTCAATACATCTCCTATCTAAATTGCTTTATACCCTAAAAGATACGGACATATTTAATATCTCATGAATAGGTCCAATTTTTTTTTCTTTTTATTACTGTGTTATTAAATGAGGATGGTTTTTCCAAATCCTTTATGCCCTGAAACATCAGTTAAGGGCGTAACATTTTATGATTTTATCTAAATTTGTTCATTTCTTACCTAATGTAATGTATTCCACTATAAAATACAGACAGTTATATTCAGAACTCATGTCCTCTATCGTCACTATACTTACTCGCCTTCGGATGTACAGCAACCAGTTTATGGAAATGTCACATTTCTTTTATTTGGATAAGAAGGGTGTTTTTTCCGGCAAGTGAGTCTTGCAGATACGAGGTTGAGTAAGTTATTCATATGTGTTTGTCCCATTACACCAATATTATAAAATAAATAAATGTCTTTGGACATCTTATCTTACACTAATCGACCTAGTCCCACAGTAAGCTCAATTAACCCTTAATTCAACAAAAACCTCCTTTCTCAAACCTCTTTGACACTGAATAGTTCTAATAAAAAAATACTAAAAGAGGGTCAAAGACAAATACCATATCCAGTATTATTGGCGTTATCGAATTAAGGGTTAAGGCCTGTAGTGTGGGTACCAAGCGACGATATATATAATAGATAGATACTTAAATACATACTTAGCCACGAGCAAGGAACAAATATTTGTGATAAATAAATACACAAATAATGCTCTCGCTGAGATTCCAACCCAGAACCTTCAGCTTCGTAAGCAGGGTCACTACCTACGAAGCTAGTACTAGCACTAGGCTACGGAGGGTGACAAAATGAGCCGAGCTTTTATAATATATATTTAGTTAGAAGCATGTCCCATAACCCGCTCTGTCCGCAATTCATCAAGCTACGCGAGGGTGACAAGCTTGTCACTGTCGTTTTGGGACGCGGCGACGTGTAGGGTGAGCACGCTGTCTTCGGGGATAAATTAATCGTTTTTATATTTCATTTGTATGTTGCTAGATTGGTGCCTTTGTTTTGTTGGTAAAATACCACGCATTGTCTTTTTATGGAAGAGCATGGAGATATTCAACAATTTATACTGTCTTAGGCATTAGTAGTAGGTACCTTACATTCAGATTTAAACCTATTTTCTTAGTTGAAAAACACGATTCACATTTTATTACATATAGTAAAAGCTGTAATATTTCAAGCGTTTAAAATAATTGAATTTAAACTTTCGTTACTCATGACAAATGTAAATATAATTAAATGGTTAAACTCACGTGTATTTAGTCACTACGCGCGGCGCGACATGTTTCGGAGAGCTTAGGTCTCCATTTTCGACTCACGAGCATGAGTTTAATTATATTTATCTACAGGAATATCATAATTTCCCTGTTATGTATTCAGAAGCGGTAATGTAATGACCTATATTAAGAGACCGGTGTCTGTGGCTGTATCATAATGTTAACATTAAAGTACAGGCAGAGTACAGTGCATCATAATGTTGACATTAAAGTATCGTCGTCATGATATTAATATTAACATTATGAAGTCAACTTCTTTTTGTTGTTTTTTTTTTTCAATAAATATTTATTGTAGGATATCCTTACTCAAATTGAGTGATTTCAACTGATTTGAATTTTTATATTTAGAGGTAATTACTAAGTGGATATCAATGAAAATAAAGGTAAATTGTCATTCTAAACTAATGATATGGATGTAGATAAAGTTATGTATGTGACTGTACATAATTAGGCATTAAACACTCGTGTGATCTTATTATGAAACTCGCCTACGGCTCGTTTCATAAAACCACACTCATGTTTAATGCCTCTTATTATGCGCCAGCCACATAAATAACTATTATAGTCTAAGACAATGCTAATGAAAATCGCATCAAGTGATTTCTGAATGAAAAAAGTAGGTATTACTTACAAACTGATACACCGGGGCTGGTTATTTTATCTGGCTAGCAGGTATTTATAGTATTTTTTAGCAGTACCTATATGTTTCCCAATTATTTATCAACGTTAAGTACTATCTACCTACACTTGTATTTTAGTTTGAATAACTAACTAAGGTCAATTCATTATTAGTTGTCTTATCTAGTAAACAACATTGTAACCTAAAAATACACGTTTTCTGTCCTAAACTGCTGTTTCCTTGATTAAAAATTAAGCAATTTACTAATCACTACGGAACGGACGGACTGCACAAATACGGACTCAGGTATTTTGGTATAGGCAAATATGGCAGTTTATTTATAACAGAAAACGTGTACTTTTAGGTTAGAAAGTTATTTACTAGATAGGACAACTAAGGATGAATGGACTTTACTTCTGAAATAATAATAAAAATTAAAAGAATCAGTTTCACAATGTATAGGTTCCTACATCAATTCAGTGTTTTAAGTATTCATCAAACAATCCAACACAATTAAACTAGTAAAGTAAACGTTCTTTAATAAGTACTTAAAGTTTATAAACTTCAAGAGTTATGAAAACTAAAAGTCATTTCTCAAGTCGGGGTTTAAGTGCAAAAAATTAAACTTTGAGCTTTAACGCTTCAGAAGTTGTGTTTGAATAACTTTGTACTTACCTCATTTTAAAAAGTTCTTTAAAACCAAGAAGATACATTTTGAGGTTCGGTGCTTCATTTAAATATTCATTTGGTGTCTTTCATTATAGGTACTTATACAAATTTTGTATCGTTTGTCCATACCGGGGTAATAACATTATAGTATTTAATAGAAGGCTGGCGTAAATATCTTGATTTTTATTGTTCTCTGCGTAGTAACTATTTACCTATGTAGTGAATGACATAACTATGGCGCATTTTTACTTTTTGGGTTATCCAATTAGCGCGAAGTTACAAAACCTTAGTTTTAGTCAGCTTCGTAACGACTTACTCACGTCAAAGACAGAAAACGAGCGCACGAGACCCTGCCCACGAAGCTGGAGGTTCCGGGTTCGAATCCCGGCGAAGGCATTATTTTGTGTATTTATTTATCACAAATATTTGTTCCTTGGTCATGACTGTTTATGTATTTAAGTATCTATATGTATCTATCTATTATTATATCGTCGCCTGGTACCGACATCGACATCACAAGCCTTCATTGAGCTTACCGTAAGACTAGGTCGATTTGTGTAAAGATGTCCGAAAATATTTATCAATATTTATTATCAGCATTGTTTCAGAGGTTTGACCTTATTGTTTTCCCATGTAGATACCCTTCATATAGGTCTCAAAAACCAAATAAAAAAAACAAAAATCTTTATTGCAATACAACACAATTTGTTAATAATGTTAGGCGATGGAGCCACCCGGGAAGCAAAAACTGCCTGTGTTGGGTGGCGCCGCTCTTCCTTCAGGTTAACAGTAGGTACTTTTGCAAACTAAGTGTACAAGATTACAAATAAACTATTTATTCTACTAAGGTAATTTGAATAGTAGTCGATGAATACAAATTTAACTTTAAAATAGTTACTTGTGGAAAAGCAATACCTATTATTGTAAAGGTCTACATCGTCTATGTAAATGCTGTTTCCTAGAACCACATACTCCTCGCCATAAACAAAATTGTTTACTCTTTCATGGTCTTTCCAGCCCGCATGGTCCGGACGTTGCTTGGTTCGCCCTTAGTTGGCCTCGTAAACCCAAATTAGGCCGCGAATATACGAACTGAAAGGATGGGTAGCATTATTGGTCTGTCATTTCCTAAACAAAATGAGACCAAGTTGTAAGAAAAGCAGATTTTTAATTGGCCACATTTCATCTCAAACTCTGATGGTTGTTTTTAATTCATAAAACAATTTTATCTGATAAGAACCGGTCCAGGAAAAATCTACAGCTCAACAAAGAAAATACCTTCAAGCGATAGTACCAACCTCTCTAGTGGCATATTACGATGTTGATGGCATTTCCTCGCTTTATCGCAAAATGCCTTTTTACGCGCTAGTGAGAAAAGTGACTCATTGTACGTCAGGTCCAATACTTCGGAGGGCCATCTGTACTAAAAAACGTCGTACGAGACACGTGCAAAAAGGAAATTCGAAATATTTTCTTCGGTTACCACGAGGATTACACATGAAATAAAACTATGAAAACGGATAAACTAAACTCGCTTATATTAACTAATTTTAACTTCATTCCGACGTTTCGAACACTTTACAGGGTTCGTGGTCTGCGGATGACTGACAATGGAGGAAATTTGATAGATGTTACCTCCATCAAAATAAGAAAGATAAGTACAAAACTACCCACCAAAGAAAATTAAACTAAACCACAGACAATACATTTTAAGGGATGATGTACACACTAAATTTGTAAATTAAGCTAGTTATTCATTACAAGTATTTTCAGAATGAAGACAAGAGACAAAATAAATAATCTAGGCCGGTTCTATCCCTACGCCACTGCCTGAGAATTCCAAATTTTCATGTTTTTCGCACTTGTGACGTAATGTACTATTTTATGTAGGCACTGATATGGGTTGGAAATTAATTACACATACGATTATTTTTGACTTTCCTTCAGGTATCACCCCAGCAGTGTGTCACAGGCTCAAGACTTACGTAGCATCTTCAACAACTTTATGTTTGCGGTTTCTCCGAACTTTCGTCATCGAAATCGTGACCTTAACACCTGCGTCACAAATGTGTTAATTTAACTTTACAGCAGCACCATTATCGTAGCCCAGGTGTTCATAGGTACACGTGTTCTCAAGTTTTAGTGCCGTAGCTTTATTTCGTTGTATATACGTCCTTACAAATTAGTTTTCGTGTTACTTTATAAGATTTCTCGTAAATTGCCGTCCTTTTCGGTAAGCTCCTTAGTGAGTTATTTCGTAAGGGTGAGGGTCGCTATTATATTTAGCCTGATAATATAATGTTAATATTAAAGACAATGAAGCCGCGTTGGCCTACTCCTGTAATTTAATAAGAAATTTATGTAGAACATAACTGAAAGGGTTGATCCTGAAATATAATTTACTTTTTTGAAGTTTCTTCTAAATATATTTGATTTCGAATATTCATACGTTTTATTTATAATATATCGTACTGCTAATATTTATTTATTTTTAAATTCGAATATACCTGAAATACTTTGTAGCGGTAAATGTGGTGAAATAGCTGCTCAGTGAACCATAGTGCATAATTATATTATATTATGACTGTATCTTGTGTATTAGGTTTTTACTTTACATTATAGTTGGGCGTTGGACTTGAAGAAACAAACAGCTTGATAATAGCGAGTACATAGTCTAATTAATACTTGCTTAGACAATTTGCCAATCGCTAACGAAAGGCAGCTAACTGTCTTTGTCGCACTAATATAAAAGAGTGACAGAGAGGGAAAACTACGATACGCTACTAATCGTTAGCGATTGGCAACTTGGCTAAGCATTCTGTAGCCGTACCATGAGATGACAAGTAACGGTTACTTTAGCGTTTATACGAAACGTGAGGCAGTCTGTCGTGCTCGCACGGATGTATCGGAGCGAGCGTGATGGACTACTTTAGGTATCGAGTAAATATAAAGTAATCGTTACTTGCCAACTGATGGTACATACGGCACGGCAACTGCTTACGAAACTGGCGTCCTAGATAAGTTTTGAATTTCTGCAATTTAGCCGAAATATTTGTTATTTATTTAAACTTGTAGTACGAGTATGTGGCGTCTAAAATACTACTTAAACAATGCATGTTTCTAAGCTTGTGACGTAGAAAACACACTCTAACTCAAAACACATTCCGGAACATGAATCTCAACACCACTACGAGCATTTGCCTCAATCAACCAGAAGCATTAGAACTTTTCAAATTAATTAAATTTTGACAACAGTCACGGTGCATATTTAGTTTAAGAGTGAGCTAAAAGGTGAGTGAACTGAAGAGTGAGCAAAATGAAGTTGCTCTTTCTAATTAATTAAACTTTATAGTTCGGGTAATATTATTTGACCGACGCTTATCTTACTTACGACCTTTTGTTTCGAATCATTAACAATAGAAAAGTGCTCGACTGCTGATTGTCTAGCAAGTGTTAACGCAAAACAGAAGATCGTAAGTAAGATAACAGTCGGTCAAATAATATTTCCCGAACTATACCAAGTTTTGCGTGAAATAAGCTGAGTTATATCTATACTCGTATTGAGAGTTTGTTAGGCTGAAAATATTGATGTAAACGAACTAATGTGACTGAAAATATTGGTGTAAACTAACATAGTTCAAGCGGCAGTTGTTACTTTCGAAGTTAATCTCGTATACTAAATAGAAATATTAATTTTTAAGTTATCAATAATTTTATACATAATTTATCAAACTATTCACTAACTAAAAAAATATAGGCGTTGACTTGAGATCTTCGTCCGATTTTTCGTCGGTTAAAAAATGTGGCAAATCTTGCCTTTAAGTTGCTTAATATGTTTTTTCTAACAAACTAAATCGAAATAACTTTTGAGTTAAAAAAACAGATTAAGCCAATACAAACTCTTACTACCTACTTGTACGAGTACATAACAATGCACGTATTCATAATTTTACTAATAACTAATCATTTGCGCTAAATTAATAGAAAAACAAATTGACGTAGAACGTTTTAATGTATGAGTACTTAAAAATATTTATCTTGTTAAGGCCAAGTCATAATGGGAAACAGTTGAGATGGAACATGTGAATTAAGCAGTGGATCGTAGTGAAAACTAGGCCAGCAACTTTAATAGTAAACTTGTACAATATACTGCGGCCTCACACTGCGACATTCTGCGAACTTGGGCGCTTGGTATTTTGCATGGAACATGTTTTATTCATACTTTGCTAAACTAGTTGGTTATGAGAGTAAACTATTTACTCTGCAGTTAGACGTGTAACAGTTGTGAGTCTTGGCTAAATTAAGTACAAGTAAAATTAGAACATTTTAACAGCAAAAATCTGGATTAAAGTTGGAGTCACACACACCCACACACAGTCTAACCCTTAATAGAGCAATGGTAATACCACCTCATTTTGAAACTTATTCTGTTAATGAATATGTGTCAAACGCAATGAAATTTAGGTGTGACTGATGCCTTATTAAGGGCTAAAGTAGGTATATGCAGTAAAGGATACATGCAGGTGGTGAGTATATGCATATACGAGGCTAAGTCTTCATTTATTTATTTATTTAGACTTTATTGCACAAAAGAACAGCTTAAAGTACAAAAGGCGAACTTAATGCTATGAGGCATTCTCTACCAGTCAACCTTAAGGCAAAGCAGAAAAGATTTCATTCATACAAGTGTATTTTTTTCCTACTTTCTCCTACATTTTCCTATTCAGAATGTAAATATGTTACGATTATTCTTACTTGCAATTTTTATAAAAAAGGTATTAAGGTAAGTTCACCTTTGTAATAACATTCTTATAATTATGTCGAAATTTATATTATGTATAATAAAGTACTTACTGCTTGCTTACAATAAAGTGGAGATCTGAGGGAGAGGGCTTTGCCCAGCAGTGGGATACCCTTACGGGCTAAAAAAAAGCGCTTACTACTTAGTTGCCACCAAACTTTCTTTCAAAAGTATCACTAATTCTAATTATACTGTGAAATGGGCATTTTTGCGAGAAGAGATACAAAAACTTATTTTTCTGAAACAGGTAAATTTTATGTTTTTCCTGCTCAGAATCACGAGCTTTTCACTTCGAATTCACTTTAGATCCTTCTAGAAGAAAAAAAGTGTCCCAACTTTTTGTTTCTATTACGTAACCGTTTTTCCAAACACTTTGTACAGCGGTTACAAAGTGGAGAGCATGTAAAATGTATGAAAAATGTGGGACCATTTTTTTCTTGTACTTTTTTTCTCCTAGATTGAAAGAACTCGTTATTCTGAGTAGGAAAAACATTAAATTTACCTACCTTAAAAAAATTCTGTATTTCTTCCCGCTAAAATGCCCAAATAGGTACCTAAGGGCCTATGTATGCCTACAACTTGCTTTGTAATCATATTGCTTGCGTTATAGGTACATTTAAATTGGTCTGGAGTAGTTAATATGACGCCATGTTATGTTTGTTGGTAGCACGTTTCTTTACTGTCCGGTCATTAAATTTTGATCGCATCATAAAACTAGAATAAAAGGAGAATGCTACCAACTTTATTTCAAAGCCACATGAAGTTATTTGTAAGAACGCGACTGGAATGCCGAAGTT
Organism: Thaumatotibia leucotreta; assembly: GCA_025490895.1. Classification (NCBI taxonomy): domain Eukaryota; kingdom Metazoa; phylum Arthropoda; class Insecta; order Lepidoptera; family Tortricidae; genus Thaumatotibia; species Thaumatotibia leucotreta. Next base: position 45,915 of record JALPQI010008565.1, read on the forward strand.
CTAGTTTAGTTAGGTAACAAAAATATCAAATAATTCACACTTTAACTCCTAATAGATGAACCATATATCACTTCTATTAAAATATATAAGGCATCGTGTATGACATTAAATAAATATTACCCTTTTATTAGTAATTTTGTCAAAACTGTACCGAAAATAATTATGTTCTACATTCAATGATGTTGCAATGTGAGAAGCAATTTTAATTCATGCATAAATATATTTTATTGTAGTCATTAAATTTTCAGCTTTGCTGTCGTAGCATATTAAAAAAAATCTACAGTAAAATCTAATTTGTAATTTCGGTCTCCAATTAGGTACAGTTACCAGAAATATTTCTCGCTGCCAGTTTTAATTATCATTTTCCGTTCATATTTTCCAAGCGAGCTTGCTAATCCAGCAGAATTTGGACGAGCATAGACAAGACGATTTATTTTTAATCAAACGTACAGTCTGGGATTAATTAGGGTCCCTCGATTGCTTTCATTAAACTCATTGAGGATCGCAATTCCGTTTTACGCTCTTGATTTTTGAACGGGATAATCTGGTGCACCTTTCTATAATATTGTTAAATGAGATTTGTGCAATAGACACAATAAAATACATAGTACATTACGACACGAGTGCGAAAAACATGAAATTCTAAACGAGTGGCGATGTTTTAAAACACGACCGAAAAGTGTGTTTTTAATCGACACGAGTTACCAATTTCCTTTTTGCACGTGTTTCGTACGACGTTTTTTAGTACAGATGGCCCTCCGAAGTTTTGGACTTGACGTAAAATGAGCCACTTCTCGCACTAGCGCGTAAAAATGGCACCATCTGTACTAAAAAAATATTATTTGATTAGTTTGTTGCTCATTCAGAAAAACAAACTGAATCATATTTATTTGCTGCAATTTTTTATTACTAAATACATACATACTTACTTATTTTATTGTGCTTTATTATATTATACCTAAGTAAAATGAATTACTCGGTGAACTTGTACATATAACAGTATTGTTTAACTTATAAACTTACTTCTTACTCCGTAAAACCCTAAAATTGTATTAAAAGTAACAAAACTTCTTCTTAGATATAGGTACATAAATTAAAAATGTTTCAGTCGATAACGCTTTTTTACAGGAGCGCCCAAAGTCTAGTTTTAACGGTTACCAAAAAAATGTGATGTAATAAAACCTTTTTATATTGCTGTTAATGAGTTCTCCGCTGCCGCTGCCTGGCGGGGATTATGAACCTAGTCGGTGGAACTCTCTCGAATGTCACTGAAAACTCACTTTTCTGCCCTCCGGCCGGTAAACAGCACTTTGGCGGCCGCTGCGCTAAACTAAGTTGCCGCCTGCCGGGTCCGTTGAGCAGAAATAGTATATTGTGTATTAAGGGCGTTAAATAAGAAATTGTGAACGAGTGTGAAAGTAAAGCCTGCGCTTTCGGCTTGGGCTTTACTTCACACACGTTCATAATTCTTGTACTCCCGTGGCATACACAATGTTTTTCATCACACCTGTGAGGCAAAAAAAGTAAATAAAACAATATATTTTCACAAAACGACTACTATCATCATAAATTTAAGAGCTGCGCTCATGTCGGTGGAGCAGCTTCCATGATTCCCTGTCCAAAGCCGTTTCTTTAAGATCCTGATACGACACGACTTCCACTTTCTCTTTCAGTTGGTCCATGTATGCTAATCTTGGCCTGCCACTCTTCCTTCTGCCTTCTACTTTTCCCTCTATGATTTATTTATTTATTTATTTAAAACTTTATTGCACAAAAGGAAAAAAAAATGTACAAAAGGCGGACTTAATGCTATGAAGCATTCTCTACCAGTCAACCTTCGGGCAAAGCAAAGAACATGCAGGCGGTGCAAGAAACAGAACAAAGCGGGTAACAGAATTAAAAGTAACTTTTGGAATTTAATATTCTAATTAAAAATACTATACACACATAAGGGAATAAAATACATATACATATATAAACATACATATACATAAGATATCAGATGAAACTTACAATTGAGACACTAAGAACTTGCCATTCTGCCAGCAAAGTATTTACCTAAGGATTTTTTAAATGAGAACCTACTGGGGCATTGTCTTATTTTAACTGGAAGACTGTTCCAAAGGCGAGCTACCTGAACAGAGAAGGAATTAGACATATAAGTAGTATGGTGTGACGGAATACACAAAGAGAGGTTGCCAGTAGAGCGAAGTTGACGGACACGAGTAACACCATAGTAGTTAAAGAAATTTTTCAGATATTCGGGAGATTGAGGATCATTGATGATAGAAAAAAGAGTGCAGAGCATGCAAATGTTGCGGCGAATTCGTATAGGAAACCAACCAAGTTTGGAGCGGAAAGAGGAGATATGGTCATACTTGCGGAGACAGAAAATGAACCAAACGCAGTTATTAAGTAAACGATCTAACTTGTTCAGAAGTTCTTCATTTAAATCCGGATAACACACATCACCGTAGTCAATTATGGGTAAGATCAAAGATTGAGCTAATAATATTTTTGTTTTGATAGGTAAAAAGTGTTTGAGTCGGTTAAGTGCGTGTAGAGAACCAGTTACTTTACGGCTTATTTCAGCAACCTGCGTCCTCCAACTCAGGGAGCTGTCCAAAAAGACACCCAAGTCTTTTACACTCTGACTATAGGGAATCGGAGAGCCATTGAAATAAACGGGGGGTACTAAATCGATTTTTGCAAGCTAGCGTTCTCCACCTATAACAATCGCCTGACACTTTGATGGACTGACAAACAGACCGAACTTCTCAGACCAACGCTGTAGATGTAGGAGATCCAAATTTAAATTGTTAACAGTAGTAGCAAGGTCAGTATTGTTACAATGGTCATACAGTTGCAGGTCGTCGGCGTAAAGATGGTACGAGCAGCGAAGGTCCGGAGTAATAAAATTGATAAAAATGGAAAATAACAACGGTGAAAGGATACCTCCCTGGGGTACGCCAGTGGCTAGATCACACCAATCAGTCAAAGCGCGATCAGCTCGTACCGCTTGCTGACGCCCACAGAGCATAAGCACCAAACCAATTTAAAGCACAAGGCGACACGTTGAGGTGTTTAAGAAGAGCAAGAAGAATTTGGTGGTCGACAGTATTAAAAGCGTTAGAAAAGTCTACCAAGATAAAAACTGTGACCATTTGATTCTCCATGCCACGTCTGATATCCTCGGTCACCTTAAGCAGCGCAGTAGAAGTGCTATGTCCCGGGCGAAAACCTGACTGAAAGGGGCTCAGAAGTTGGTGTGAGAAAATAAACTTAGACAGCTGCTTATGAGCCACCGCTTCAGTGATTTTGGACGGAAAGGGAAGTATGCAAATGGGTCGAAAATTACTAATTAATGTGGGGTTATTTGTTTTGGGCAAAGGTATGACAAACGCCCTACGCCAAAGAGACGGAAATTCGCCATTAGAAAGCGAGGAGTTGATGTCATCAGTCAGAATTGGAAGCACGCTGTCTAACACAGATACTATCATATACCGACTGATGTCATCACAACCAACTGCATTAGATTTAATGGCTTTTATAATGGTTCTCATCTCCGTAGGGCTAGTACAAGAGAAGGAAAAAGACGCATCACTAATTGAAGGAAGGGCCAAAATTTCAAAAAGTGTGTTAATTTTGGTATTGTCATTCACGGAGAGGGCAGACGAAAAATGCCGGTTAAGGTCAGAAAGAGAGAAAGAGACACCATCAAATTGATTAACAGGTCTGCCCAAATCTAGGGACTTGAGAAACTTCCAGATATTAGCCATGGAAGATGAAGCTACATTTTGATGAATAAACCGCCTCTTCGCTGAACGTACCATCTGATTACACCTATTACGAGCAGTTTTAAAGAGCGACCAGTTACTATCAGTGCGGTTGCGCTTAAAAAGCCGAAAGGCGCGGTCTCTTCTACGCATAGCCATGCGTACACCTTCAGTAATCCATGGCGCTGGCGGCCGCTTGACTCGAACCATATGTAACGGTGCATGCTTATCAAATATTTTCAAAATTGCCGCATTAAGAAGAGACAATTTGGTTTCTGTTGTAGTAGCCGTCAACACAGGGGACCAGTCAGTTGCCGCAGCGTCGCGGAGCAAAGCATCTGTGTTAATTTTAGCAAAGCTGCGCATGAATATAACAGCAGGTTTACACTTGTCCGGCTTTATATTGTAACTAGCAAAAACCAAGTCATGGTGAGAGAAACCGGGTGCAAGAAACTGGCCATGATTTATGACATTGCTAGGGGCAGAAGTGAGAATCAAATCCAGCAGAGTGTCAGACTGAGAGGTATGGTGAGTCGGATTAAGAGGCATGACAGAAAAATTTACGGACTTGACTAACAAATTTAATTTACGGCTTTGTGGAGTATCCTTGCAGAGATCTGTGTTAAAATCACCCATAATTAGGTGATGTGTGCCATCCAGACTCAAAGTTTCAAAAACTCGCTCAAGGTCGGAGAAGTAATCAATTGTAGGGGGACAGTAGACTACACCCAGTATGGCCTTGAATCCATTGACATTCACCTCGAGAAATATCCATTCCGCAGAACCAGAATAAAGAGATGGGGATAAATTTAAAACCTTATACGAAATGTTACTTCTGAGGTAAATGGCAACACCGCCCCCACCCTTACCCGTACGATCATTTCTAATTAGAATAAAACCGGGCAGTGAATACGATGTCGAATCGAGGGTAGGTTTCAGCCAACTCTCGGATACAAGTACCGCGTGGACAAATTCACTCTGAAACGTGTCTAAAAGGTCAGTAAAGTGAGAAGGAATGCTTTGGGCATTAATATGGCATACATTTAAAGTTTTGGAATTCAGAAATTCACGTGACACCAAAGTGCCCAAATTATGAGATGTATCCCGTGAGTTGAGTGAGACAAAAGACGAACTATCGTTGCTGGCAGAATAAAAAGTTTCATCATCTGACATAATAATATAATAAATAAATATAAATACAGAACATAATAAATAATGTGGTAATACTTTTTACTAATAAGTGCAAAACTAATATACACGTAACTCTGCTAAACCTGCCGGTTGTTTAGTGAGAGAAAACCTATTAACACAGAATTGAACAAAATAATAATTATACTATAAAAGTAAAAAAAAAAACATCAGGTAAAAAATTGACGACAATAACAGTAACTCGAACACACAGTCAAACTGACAGGTGTCATGCTAACATGAATGTTATGGATTATGAATGCATGGATTAATATGGATTTGACAACGTAATAATAATAGCAAGAACGAAAGGGATGGTCTTATTAAACTTTTAACTAGTGGAAGTGAAAAGGAACGATAATCGTCCGTCCTTATCACTGTGCCACTATTTTTTGTGTGGCACTTAGCATTCTACGTGCCAGACAAATGTGTTGAATACGTCACTTACGTCTGGTGGGAGTGAAATTAAATGTTTTCAATGTGAAAGTGGACACAAACAACTTATCCCAAGGCTTATTTTGAACAATTTCATCTGTGTTTATCTTCTAGATATGGTGCGATGCGAAGTACTAGGCTGTAAAAGTAGAAACGAGCGAAAAATTGCTGACATAACCTTTCGCAGGTAAATATAGTGTTTTTCAGTCTAATTCTAAATGAAACTGTTTGCAAACCATTTTAAAATGTAAACTGATAAAAATACTAGTCATTAGAAAGCATTTGGGCCATAATTAACTCGGAAAAGGGAAATAATTCAGTGACTTTGTTATTGTTCGAGGGATCCCAGGGCAAGGAGGGTATAATTACCCAAAATTTTGGGGTAATTTCAGTATGATAGTTGCCCACGTTCGTAAAATTATTATAATGTATAAACCCCTCGTATGCTTCCTGTCAAATTATGTTACTGTAAAAATGACCTTGACACTTAAAACAATAGATTGAAATTCCCACGCACGGATCCGTGTCTAAGCATACGAGGGGTAAATGGTGGTTTGGCCCGATGGTGCACTTGCAGATTTTTTCTTTCCATAGAATTATAATTATTTATGAGTAAATTAAATGTTATTTGTATATACGTTGTCGTTTTATTTTACCTTATCCTATTTAACCCTTAAATTGACAACGGTACTCGTGAGGTACATTAACTTTGAAAAAATCTAGACCTTGATTTTTTTGTTCATTTATAATATTTTTACTACGAAGTGATCATTTGTATTAAACTTAATAGTAGAAAAAATAAATAACACTAGCAACACTAACCAACAACTGTCAGTGTCAAAATGAGTTCGAGACGAAAACACTTGTCGGCACCTTCGGTAAGTTATTTAACTTTTTCTTTTGTTTTTTGTTTACTAACAATGTTTCTTTTGTTATAAACATTATTTAGAAACATCAATCTAAAAGGATATTAACCCTTAACCACCTACGTGCGGTCTCACAGACACTGGATTAATCAAAATTGACAATAACTGAACGCAAGTACATCGCTCACGCCTCTGTGACCTTGTACCTTTGCCCAGCCCCTCCGCAGTGCTGGCCATGCTGTCGACTCGTTCAGACGTGCACTCATTTGGATTTGGCGAGTAATAAAGTAGCATCGGGGCGGTCCGTGAGACCGCATGTAGGTGGTTACGATACATTTTGTAACTGTCTCAGTGACCGCACGTAGGTGGTTGTGTTATTAAAATTTTGAACACTGTTTTGAAAAAAGGTTCAAATTTATGAAGAAACTGGCCGAAAAATTAGTGGAACCCTACTTAGAGCGTCGTGCAAATAATCAGCGTCTTCCACGGGACTAGAAACTTGTTTTGAATGTGAATGTTCGAACAAATTGTGTGTTGACGGCAGACAAGAATGGTTATTTTAAAAGTATGTAATTTTACAAAAATATCTTATTTGTAACCAAATTAGATAGTTTAATAGCATTTTTGATTGCTCAAATTTATTTTTTTATAATGAAAAGCTTTATATTAGCTTCTTTAATTTTGTACTCTCATATCCTGAAGGATACTAAGTTTTGTAATCGAAAATACAACAAGTTAATAAATATGTTAAGTTTTAACTACAAAATGTTGATTATTTTTGTTCTTTTGTTGGTTAATAAATGCCTTAAACTATTTAAAGTATATTTAATATATTTAAACCCCCTTCAGTCACGCCAAAGTAAATATATCAGGTCCCATAAGAAGAAGCGGTCTCCATGACCGCAGGTAGGTGGTTGTGTGACACAAACAGGACGTAGGTAGTCAAGGGTTAACAATTTCGCCTCTTTCACGCATTAATCAAAAGTTAGCACCTCGAAATATTTGAATGTACCACAAAAGTACCGTTGCCAATTACATGGACAAATACCTGTCAACGACAACGGGTACTACGAGTACCATTGCCAACTATTCAAGCATTTTCTTCTGTTTGTTTTAAATGCATGTTTTTTTGTTTTTTAACTTTTTTGCTTTGCATTATGGGTTATGTTTTGGTTTTTTTGCCTACAGTGCTTGAAACAAACTCGGGCGCACAAAATTTTGGCTTTGGTTCCTGTGTCTTACGCATGTTCGGATGATGGGTCAGATTCTGAAGATGAACCAAACTTTCAATCTCATGATCTATCTGACGAAAAAATTAGTTCTGATCCACCTTCTATCAGTTCGTCACTAGAGAACTTAAATTTATTGGGTATCAACACGGACGATTCCGATTCTGACAATGAAAATGCACTAACCGCACCGCTTTCACCCATATGTAATGAAGTTTTACCATCACCTTCTTCATCTATATATAATGCTTTATCACCATCACTGCAATCTACACCCACAACTGAGAACCCCCAGAACCCGAGTCCTCCCAATAGACAGAAAAAAGCTTTACGTCCACAGTCAACACTATTGACATCAGTACTATCCCCGAAATCTAGCCTTGCTCGAAATGTTAATGTACCGTCCCCATCTGTACAATCCATGCCTTCACCTGACCCACCAGAGTACTCACCACATCCAGGTCCTAGCAAAGTAATGACAAGAGCTAACCGATAACCCAAACAGACTCCACCGCCATCAGCAGCAGTTCCCAAAAAAAAGTAAAAAAAAAACTAAATTTGTTCTGGATTTGAAATGGTCGAAAACTCCTTTTCAGCACAAAAGTTGCATAGACGTAGGGATATATCAGGCAGCACACACAAAACTTGACACAAGTTTAGATTATTTCAATATATTTTTCACACCGGATATAATGTCAGACATTGTTCACAATACCAACTTATACTCTGTTCAAGAATCAGGAAAATCTATCCAAATGTCGGTCAATGAACTGAAAACCTTTGTGGGGATTCAAATACTCATGGGAATTGTTGTTATGCCAGCGTATACAGATTACTGGGCAAAACTTACTCGATATCCCCCTATTGCTGACCAGATGCCGTTGAAGCGTTACCAGCAAATTTGTCGTTATCTTCATTTTGTGGACAACACTTTGGAAAATTCAGATCGTTACTTTAAAATACGGCCTGTCATGGAAAAAATACGACAGAATTTTCTGAAGGTCGACGAAGAAAGTAGTTACTCTATAGATGAAATGATGATACCGTATAAAGGTTTCAAGGCAGGCAATCGGCGGCAGTATGTACAAAATAAACCAAAAAAATGGGGATTCAAAAATTTTGTAAGATCTGGAGTTACTGGATTTATCTATGACTTTGTTATGTATGGAGGAGACGACACGTTTCGTGGATACAGTTTTTCAGAGGCTGAAGACTCTGTTGGTTAAGGAGCAAAGGTAGTAATCAGTTCGTGCAAAACTATCAAACAAAAACCAGCTATAGTATATGCCGGCAATTTCTTCACCTCTCCTGAGCTAATGTACCTATATACTGAGACACGAATATGGAAAATGCACCAACACGGTCTCGTTGCAGATACCGTAAAGAGGGCAAGACGTTTGTATATTGTATTAAATGTAAAATGCGTCTTTGCTTTGTCGTTGGCAACCGAAACGCAAGAAATTGTTTTCGCCTTTTCCACGAAAAGTAATGTTTTTGAGTAATAAAGTTTTTTTTTCTTTAGTTGTTTGTTTTACTATGCTCTTGGCAACGTGACACATAAGGCACTTTCCTAAGAAAGGGTAACTTACCGCGTAATTGGCAATGTGACTCGTGTGGCACATAGGTTTTCCAGAAATTGGAAAAACCTGGATTTTTTTTTCTATTTTTCTTGGGTATCTGGACCTATATTTTGCTTGAATTATCGGTTTATTTGAGATTTTTTCAAAATTTTGTGTCTTGCCAATTTAAGGGTTAAATTACCCGAATAAGTTTGCCCAAACTATTTCAGTTTAATAATTTGGGTAATCGAGGGTTTATTTACTATGTTGTTTGTGGTAAGTAGGTACATGTAATTTTTCATTCTTCACAATCGTAGTTTTATTCCGAACTTGAAAGAATTCACATACATTTTTAGTAAAAAATATTGATATTTATAGTGGTAACCTAAAATTATATCTGCGAACGTATTTCACGATATGTTTCAAACACGTCAGATGCTATCATGATGCTATGGAATGTCAGCCATATTTGCTTACATTCTTTTTTTGGATTCTACTGTCGGTTGGTATACGTTAAAATGCAATCTAATTGATATTCGGCAAAGATGTATATTTTGCTTGAAAAACGCCACGTATGACAGTTTAAAATACTATTTCATAAATAAAATAAAATAAGGTACACTAAGAAACTAAACTCCACTTAAATAAACATATTTGATATTACATTTTAATATTGTTTCATATAATAGGGTAAATGATGGGGTAATTTTTCTCGCATGGCAACAACGCTCACTATATATCCATCCCTCTTAGTGGCACACTCGGCGCGGCCCCTCGCATGCTAAATACCTGCCACCAAATACCTGTATGATGGTCTTGATGAAATCGTCGTGTCCCAACAGGTGGCCTAGCATTTTCCCTCTTCTATTCTCAATGGTATTCAATAGCAATAGGCAACTCCGTTCTTGAACTAAGTTTAAAACCTCTTCATTCGTTTTTTTCTTCATCCAGCCGACTTTCGCCATACGCCGCCAACACCACATTTCGAATGCCTCAAGGCGTTTCCTATCCCGTTGTAGCATCGTCCATGTTTCGCACCCGTATAACGCAATACTCCAGATGTAGACTTTAATCAATTTTTTCCTTATATTGCCTGAAATTCTGGCTTTGAATAGAAATTTCTTTTCGTTAAAAGCTTTCTTTGCCATAGCTATTCTGGCTGTAATGTCTTGTGAACATCTGGAGCTGTTAGTTATTATGCTGCCTAAGTATTTGAATTTTGAAACTTTTTCTATTGCGTTGTTGTTTAATATTATAGGTACATAATTAAGAGATGTTTTTTTTTCAAGGTAACTACTGTCTTGGTTTTTCCCACGTTTATCTTCAGACCGAAACTATTGAACACTGTATCCATTGCTGTAATTAGTTCTTGTAATTGTGACGATGACTGAGCGAATGCTGCTATATCATCAGCTAAACGAATGAACTGAATGTTGACTCCATTGAACTTAACACCGCCTTTTCCTGACTCTATTAAGTGTTTGATGGCACACTGTATAAAAATATTAAATATAAGCGGCGATAGTGGGCAGCCCTGCCTAACGCCTTGATTAATTTTTGCCATTCTTGCCTCATCCCCTATTTCAATAACGGTTGTTTGGTTTACATAGAGTTGGTAAATAATCCTTCTGTCTCTGTAATCTAACCCAGCTGTTTTCAGAATTTCCATCATTATCTTCCAGTTAACTTTATCAAATGCTTTTTCTAGGTCAATAAACGCTATATATGTGTCAAGATCCAGATCCAATCTTCTATCGATGATCAATTTTAAAGCAAGTATTGCCTCTCTAGTTCCTCTATTCTTACGAAATCCGTATTGGTCTGGTCCTATATACTTTTCTGATAATGGTCTTATTCTGTTCTGTATGATCTTAAGTAATATTTTGCTTGCTTGTGATATCAGACTAAGTGTTCTATGTTCTTCACATTTTAAACTATTGGCTTTTTTGGGTAACATAACTGTTTTTGATGACAAGAAGTCAGCAGGTATGGACCCCGTGTCATACATTTCCGTGACTATTTTATATATTTCGTCTTTAAGTAAATCATAATTGCAACATTTTACCAACTCAATATAAATTCTATCATTTCCCGCAGCTTTTCCTGTTTCTCTCTTATTATACCGGGACCCAAGGCATCTAATTCTACTATTTCCTCTCTCTATATATCAACTTTGCTCAATCCTTCTCCTTCGTACAGCTTTTCTATATATCTTTTCCAGCGATGTACTACATCTTTGTTGTCCAATAGAATATTCCCATGTTTATCTAATATTGCATTGCTTTTAGTTTTATGTTTACTCCCCAACTTCTTAATGATACTATAAGCTTGGTCTATTTTGCCTTTTTTAATGAAGTCCTCAACTCTATTGCAATTGTTTACCATTTCTGCTTCTCTCGCTTGCCTGTACATTGTGGTAATTCTATTTGTCAGCTTCTTATATTCAGTACAACTCTCAACATCTCTTTTATTTCTCAATTTTCTTCTTTGTAGCATCAGTTTTATTATATCTGTTGTGATCCATTTTTTTCGCGGTACAATCTTTTCTTTTTCTACTGCAGTAGTAATAAGTATGTCTCTTATATTATTCCATCTCGAGTCTAACCTACTATTTTTATCCTTATATTCTTTCACACCATTTTTATATTACACTAATTTATCACCTATCTTATTGCTATATTGCACTTTACTATGACTATATATATCCTTAAGTTTAGTGAGATCAATCATTTTTGGTTGCTTTTTCTTTTTACTTTTCTTGACTTCAAATCTGTGTATGTGTGATTAATAGATTATGGTCAGTGTTAATATCTGCACCAGGTAAAGTTTTGCAGTTTTGGACTTGGCTTCTGTATTTGTATCTACTTATTATGTAATTTATTTGATATCTTGATAAACGACTCTAAAATGGTCTAAATCATTTCTCAAAATCAGGGATGATTTAAATTTATCATTTCGCCTGCGTGAGGCGGCGGGCGACGCGCTAGTGCGACGTAATGTTGTATGAAAATCCTTGATTGCCCTAGGCCGTAATAACGCATCTACGGCGCGCATCATCGCAGGGCATTGGCGCACTTACCAAAAAGGTGTGAAATGTCATTGTTAAAATAAATATATAAAAGTTCTCATGAAATCGGTAGAACTCGGTTTTTAAATGTTTTATGTGGTGATTATATCCTTTGTGTTTCTCCTCAAATGTGTATAATATTGTATAAATCTGCTGCACCCTAAGGGTTTCATGCTTTATACTGTATTGTGTATATCTGTGTAAACATGATTGCTTTGAATAATTGAAATGAAATGTATATAACATACAATAAAAGTGCGTATTAATGTACTTTGTACAATTCACTTCGGCTAAATAAATAAAACGGACTTCGTTTATACAGAAATCACATTGGTATTCAAAAAAAAACCCAAATAGATGAATTTATAGTGAGTTTCTTAATAATATATACTTATCAATAGAGTACCTATATAAAAAAGACACACTACACATGTTATTCATATTCATATTCATGTACACATAAGATTAAAAATTTAACATGTCCATAATAATAAAATAAAATTAGGATGCCAATGTAGTTTACATTAAAATAATCAGTTCAACATATTATTCAAATTAATAAAAAAAAACAAAAAAATAAACATTCAATTAAATTATAATTATTATATTCATATATCATTCATCTAATAAGAGAAAACAAGGGCACTGTGGTTTTAGACTGTAGGTTACTTACAAAATACATATTTTAGGTATTACCGTAAAGCCGGGTTACTTTGTCCCAAAAAAATGATGTGTTTTACTTCTCATTCGATTTAATTGAAATACAACACATTTATGTTGATAAATCAGAAGTAAAGTTAAGAGTGTAATCAAGTAATTTACACACTTTCTTTTTAATAAAATAATACCCAAGAGTTTTTTTCTGTTTCGTAAAGTTTGGGCTAAAGTAATATATTCGGGAGGGTTACTTTGGCCCATGACTTTTTTTCGTGTTGTAGCGTAACGCTTATTAATTGTGAAAATGAGTAACATGTTTAGACAAATTACGTATAAAATAGCACCACTTCTTCTTATACATTGTTTGTTTTATTGCAGTAAAATTAAGATTTCATCATAATGACAAATGCAAACTAAATTAATTATAATGATATAAATTTACAACTCCATCATAAAAGTCTTTTCATATACTTCTTATTTCGATTAATTCTATCGTTTGTGCTGAAATTCATCGGCATATAACATTTTTATGTTGTGCTTTTTGCAACTTTTAGATACCTAACTTCCATTAAAGATTTTTTTTGTATTAAAACCTATTTAGTTATTTATTTCATGATGTTCCTAATTTCTCAATGTATATTCATAGCCGCTCTCGCGTTGTTCGGTTAAGCAGTTTTCGTGTAAAAATGTGATGGACAAAAAGTTCGACAGACGGGCAGACTTATTTAATTTTAACAGTTTTAGTATGTGTCGGGATGCAAAATTCATACCTAAAACGCTTGATAACAATAAATCATTTAATTTATGCGATGCTTTGGTTTTATGATAAATTTAATTTTGGGCCAAAGTTACCCCCTAGGGCCAAAGTAACCCGGCTTTACGGTACATTTAGAACAGTAAATATACCATTATTTTGTACAGTTTAAATTTATTGCTGTAGCAAAAGCGAATAAAAAAATAAAACTAATTTCAAGATAATATGTGTGAAAGACGTCAAACACTATGGAAAGTCAGCCATATTTTTATTTAAACTTTTTTGTTTTCTACGAATATTACATAGTAAGGGTTACTGAAAATTGCAACGTTGCTTGATGACAAGCTAAATCTCACCCTTCTAGACAGAGATTTTCCAGGAAAAAATGGAATTTTATAGTGATGAAAAATATGATATTACGTCATTATTTATGCACAACTTGACATATAGGTATTCCATAATTGTTATGGAATATTTTTTATCAATAAAATTAACATTACACAATAACTATTAGAAAAAAAATCTAAGTAAATTAACATATTGCTGCAATATGAGCTGGCGGAGTGAGTTTAAAACAGTCGATAGAGTGTACTTTCTATACCTCTCGCTTTCACCGATACGCGAATTGAAGAGGGATTGCCAGAAATTAGTTTAATTCAGGAATAGGCATTATTAGATAAATCACTATATTTCGGATTATCGCGAAAAATATAATTGCAAACTTTTGAGTATGATTGATGTTTTGATAACAAGAAATAAATAATGTTCAACTCAAAGAGTTCAGTGAAACACTAAGTGAAACCCTTGCTTTGGTTTACCAATATCCTTTATTGCTAACCAAACTGTACGTCTATCGGTACGTAACAAAAACTTTAAGCACCGTTTCAAACAGACCGCAAGGCCTACAATAGGTATTTGGAGGAGATTCCTAAACAAAACTGTGCTTAAAATGGACAAAGCAAACTAAATTTATTTACGTTTGACCTGAATTCGTATCAGGCGGTTGCGGTTTCGACTAGGGATGGGCTTCCAAAGGTGAGTTTATTTTGTAGACGATACTGTATCATACGTATATTGGTAGTAGGTACCTACGTACAGAATACTGGCCTACGCATATAATGAATGATACTAACAATAAGGTTTACAGTTTAATAAGGAAGAAAAAATAACATTTGTACTATGTCACCTACCGATCGATTACGTTTTGTTTCAATACGTATGATGTAAGTAACGAGACCCGAAACAGATTTGACTTTAGATGTGAATTTAAGTATGTATTTAGAAAAGTAAATACAGTAAATAATTTCTGGTTGCTTTGACGATTTAGATACTTAATTACAATTTACAGCATCAGGGACTAACTAAACATAAATATATACTTTTATGGAACAACTCAAATTGTTTTTTTGTGTTGTATTTTTTAAGTAGAACACTACTATGTACATAAAATATAATTGTACTCCTGCGTCTATTGTTACATTAGTGTAAAGACACTAATTGTTAAAATTAATAGCAGGAATAGAATCGATTAAAAAGATACCAGCTACATCACAACACTAGTAGGCCCTACAGTAAAAGGTGGAATTATTTCAAATTTATGGACCACTTTGTTTCCTTTACAGGATACCCGCCCTTTGAAATTTATAAGTTGTTAAACCTTCGGCCTCTTTATTGAAAGTTGGTTTAATTTGTGCTGATTCTTACTGATGATTTACTTGGTTTCTTTTCAAAAGATTAAAAGCGCTTTTAGTAGATTTTATGAGTGAAAAAACTCCTGCGTTTCACATTTATTGCTAAAAGAGTACCTAACAAATTTAAAAACCTCGTCGGATTTTATTTGCTCACTGTTACCTAAATCTTACTCGTTAAATCAATGAATAAATAAAACATTTTACTTTTAAATACAAAATGAATTTAAGTTGCTGACACATTTGCTTCGGATTGTGACGAGAGAGAGAGAAAGGGAGACAGTGCACGCTGTGTGAGCCTGACAGCGCTACGCAAGACAGGTTTATGTACAGACAAGGGCATTAATATATATACACTTCTCCATACTGATCCCTTACAAATGTGTCTATATATTAATGCATTCGACTGTACATATATTCCATATCAGCATGCAATTATATCACCACCATCTTATGACAACCGCCTTGTGTTTTATGTGAGGAAATCTAAGTTCTCGGTTTTTTTTAAACAATAACTAAAAAGTTCGCATCTCCCATAGACCTACTATAAGAGATGCGTCTTTTTTACTTAGCACGGCAGAATAAATGTAATAATCCGCTGTGACAAGACTTCACGAAATTTCCCCATTTCCATGTTTGCCCTCGATAGAGATCTAATAACAAGCAGGTCAAACAATTAAGAAGGAACGGGTGCCAACAAATCACAACCAACGGCACAAGTTGGGCGCTTTACACACGTTTGGAGTATTATGTCCCGATTACAAGAAAAGGACGAGTGGGTTTCCATTGTAGGCTCAAGGGCTGCATCGAATTATTTTCTTCCGTTTTTTGCACTTTGTTGGAGTTTATGTAATACAAAGAGTGAAGAATATACTTAGATAAAACATGTTTTTATTTCACTCTCTGGAAATAAAAAAAATTCGATAGAGTTGATTGCAAAAAAATGGGTCATAGTTAAAAATCATGATCGCTTGCATTGAGTTACGAGTCTGTCATAGGTACAAGCAATACGGCAATTGTTGAAAATTTTAATTTTCTGCCTTATTTGTACTGCCAAAGCTTGATTTATAAATTTTATTTAAATAAGACGTTAAATTTTTTTTTTCGTTGAAGCCTTTAAATATATATTTTTTGCATACGACCTATATATTTAATGATTGGGGTTACATGGAACATGTTGGTTTTGACTTATGATTATGACTAATCAATAATAATATTAAGAATTACATTTATGTTATTCTTACTTTTTTAGGCAGTACCGACTTCTGTGGATGTTGGCACCATTTTCTTGTTGTACTACGAGCAAGAAAGCTATTTGCACGTCGGTCACTAGTCGGCGATTAAAGATATAATTTGTATATCAAAAAAAATACTGAGCAATCTGAACATAAACCCTGAACGGCATTAAATGTAGTTGCCAGTCGAAGCCAAGACCTTTTGTTTAAAACCTATACGAACTTTTCCCTTTTTCTTATTTTTACTTGTACATTGAAAAGGTTTTGAATATAAAAATATGAACCTTATTAAGTATTTATAAACTTTATTTATGTCACATAATTGAAAATCATTTAAACTTTTGTCTAACAGATCCAAAATATGAAAAACAATACAATTAATGAAAATGCCGCCTGTGGATTAAAAATAATACTTGTTCTATATGTATATTCGTGTCCCCCAAGCCTATGGGTCCGGGGTCCCACGTCGCAACTCCATGTTTAAACGGTCCCGTGAACTTGGCTCGTAACTCGTGGCCGGGGCACGTACGGAACCCTAAATTTAAGGAAAACACTCCGATAACTCGCTTGTGAAACACACCGTTGTTTTAGATTAGAAGGTTTTGTTTTGGAACCGAATACATTTTTCTTGGGAAAATAAAAACGTTTCCTTTTGTATTACGTGATTTGTATTTCTTTGATTACGATTATGTTACATATTTTCGTGTAAAGATTTTTGTTATATTTTATCATCATCATCATCAGCGTATGGTAGTCCACTGCTGAACGTAGGCCTCTCCTATTAACTATGCGTATAGACGCATTAGCAGGTAATACCCATAATCGCCACGCTGGGCAAGCGGATTGGCGATCGCAGTAATGTATCCACTATGATGACGCTGCTGCCCGTCATCAATCAAATCAAAGAATAGTCAGTGACACTTCAATCCCTTAGTCGACTCTTACAGCACCCGCGGGAAGAGTTGGGGATGTGTTGGGGGGGGGGGGGGGGGGGGATTTTATGAAGTCATAGAATTGAATTAAAAAAATAAGTACGTTAAGTAATCACATCGTTAGCCTATTTTAGTCCACTGCTGGACGTAGGCTTTGCCTATTACACCTGTGCGTAGGGACGTTAAGTAATAGCAATCATATATATTATGTACCTGTATATTATGTACCTAATCTAGTTTTATGAGTGAGGAAAGGCCTTTGAGGAGTGTATTATTCGAGGGCACGGCAGTCGGCCAAGTCGAGCAAAACAAAGGTACGTTTAATTTTCTCAAAGCCTTTCAAGCTATTCTCATCATTCATAAATTGACTACATAACACAGTATGTTATGCTTGTTTAAAGATGTTTCTAGAGTATCAATAACTATAATTTGTTTGAAAATAATATTATCGTTAAGTTAGCATTGAATTAAAATGAAACTAAATCGTCAACTCATAGAAAACTATTCGTTACCCTAAATTATGAGCTAAAAGTTACCAATACCGCAAACCCATAACTCCGGAATACCTTCTGAGAAGACATTACCATGCACTTCCATGAACCTCGGCAGCGGTTACGGCAAATTTAATGGCGTGTGAATAATAAATTAACATTTCTCTTATCTAAATGCGCTCACTTCCTATGGGGCTATGCTTTAATTTTAAGGTGATCGTTAATACCTAACTAGGAGTTCAAACCAGGTGAATCCTGAGTCATTATTTATATGATGTTATCATGACGTCACGTTTATTCAGAGCAATTTTTTTTCAAAAATGAACTGTTTTGATCATCTAAAAAATATTTACAACTTCACACTTACAAAAATCGGATTAAGTAAATGGCTATCGTAAAAAAATACAAACTACCTATTTCTTTTTAAATGTAGATGTCTTAATAACTATTTATCTAAGTAGGTACTCTATTTCAGAGGGTTTGAATATACTACATTATTTATGTAAGTTACGTATCTCCCTAAATTCCCTATTTTAAATACAAAATAAATTATATCCAATATCTGACTGAATCAGTCCAGTACTTCGCAAAGTCATAAAAGTCAGACAATAAAACTTACTCCGAGAGGCACTTCCAACTTCCAACTTAAAACTTTACTTCAATTTCAATCAACAGCTAAACTAAAAACTAATTAGATCCTTCAAAAAATCGTTCATGCCTGGAAATCTCCCAGATGAAGTTACAATTTCTCGGTAACATCGATTTATTACTTTCAAAGGGCTTGGAAAGTTCAGTACAGACTCACACAATGGTGCCGGAGTGATTGATGCGAGAACGCTTTTGTTCCTCTCAAAGCCTTTTGCAGTTCGAAATTGTTAGAAATTTAATTTCAATCTTGAAACACTTAATGAGTATCGCCTTAAAAACATTTGAATTCAAGTTATATTAGCTAGTTTCAATATCAGCTAATTAATGGCTTTTGAAGACTTTGTCTTCCTCGGTCCCAATTGTTTTCTTCTTCTCTATCTATTTACTGTTTGGGATATTTTAAATCAGAACTATCATGATATCTCATTTGCGAATAAAACCTAATGTGGTATTTTTGAGTTGAAACGTGAAAATCTAAATTAAAGCTGACTACAACGTGTAGTTTATAAATAGCTTTCCATTTTTCTACAATCCTGACCTAAAATTTGCCTCGCTTGCTATTCAAATTGCCAACACTGGCTGTTTAGTAATTGGTAGGTGCAACGCGACATGCCAAAATTATGTTCCTGATAAAATTTATCCGCTCTTTTTTCACAAGAGTTTATTTTTGTTCTACTTTTACTGCAAAAAAGGTAAAAACAGGCCAAGTTGGATTTAACTACGTATTTTCACATTCCGGAAATGGTCCCAATGAAGTATGCATTTGCATGCATACCTACCTATGCATTTTGAACTACACTTCCATCTGATTCTGATTCTAGCTGATTCCATGTTTGGCAACTTGTCAGAGCCTAAAACAGATTACCTACGTAACGCGACCATATTTTGCAAATGTTACACGGCATCTATGCCAAACGTAACTTTCGTAAGATTATTAACTAAAAGCAAAGCTGTGTTACCCTCCAGGATCACGTCGCGTATATAACAAGCACGCGTTAAGAAATTTCGAGTGTTTTCTTAACAAAATCCTCATATATTTTGCTTTTAGTATAAAGGAAGAAAATTCTTTTAAGAGTCTTTTGGAATCTACATGTTCGCTGCACTTCTTATAGGGGTGTATTTTAGTCTGTGTGTTTTAATCTTTTAGTGTTCTTATATGGAGGTATTGTAGCGTGCACTGAGCACATTTTGTCCCCGCGAGCTCAGCGCATTCTTGCGAAATAAAAGGCTTTTCGTCGTGCTGCCACCGTCTATGGCGCCATGGGATGGCATGCCTTGAGTGTTGTTTGAAGTTAATAATATAACGCCTCTTCTAAAAGGCTTTTGTGAAATGTCTCCGAAATATACTTTTTAACATTGTTGGTTTATTCGTATTTTTTGACCTTTGTTATAGGTGTCATACAGACAGTCACACAACTTAGAATTGTTAACGGATGTGTGCAAATTTCGACGAGCTTTTGAATGTCTAATGGTTATCTGAACGTTACGTTCTGAATCAAAATCTAAAAAACGGACCACAATTTTAAACATAATATATCAATGAACTATACGCCAGAACCACTTGGCTACCGCTTCTTATAAGTTGTGTAATTCTTATGTCGACCCGAACCCAATTTTATAATAAAATAGTACAATAAAACATTACACTATCGTCCACTCAAAACTCCATCAAAATGATCTACGTACACCCCGGGCCAATAAAAAGCGCGAACACACGGAATCGCAGCTGTAAAACACACGCCCAGCGCTCACTTGCTCCATTACTCGGACTAGCGACGCCATTACGTGCGAGAATAGCAGTTTTGTTGTCCCCAAGTGTACAGTCGCGCTATTCTGATGACAAATATGTAGGAAGTAGAGTTTGAGTGTGTTTTTCGGGTTTTTCTTTGATTTATTAGGGTATTTTACAATCTCACAACGCGTTCGTTGAATTTGTTGGAGTGAACTCGCAACCTTTTGTGGCATTATTTAATATATTGCAACAAAGATACTAGGTAATAGGACCCCACTGAATTTTGGTTATTTGCTTATTTAATATCACGATTATAGGTATCGTACTTATCCTAAAATACACTGCTAGTATTTATATCTAACTATCCAATAAAGTGTTATAGGTAAGGTGCCGCTTTCTTAGAACAAACAATCAAAATATTAATTTATTACTAATTATTAATACAGTTTAATCAACAGACATAATCGTGGTTAAAGCTTTTATCATTTACAGAAAATACATTATTCAAGTAACATAATAGAGGTAATAAAGACAATAGAACATACCAATGAATGTTCGTATGTTTAACTGGACTATTGTTAAGTTACCTGTTGGCCAAATGCATGGCGACCCGAATTTTCCCACTAATTTTACCAAAACGGGTAATGATCGTCAATTCATCGTTTACTTCCGATGTTTCGATAAGAGAATCTTTCTCCGGGATTGGCACGAAACGTCAGAGATAAATTATAAAGCATATTTCTACGCGTAAATTCCGTTTTAATAAATAAGTGTACACTTCATTTGAACTTAGAAAACCCTTCTAAACACACGAAGGTCCTGCTTTATCCTGTGTCGCCGTTGTAGCTCGAGCCTTCCGTCTCTTTCTTGGATCCGAACGGTTTTCTAATTTTAAGCGGAGTGTAATGAAATGACAACCATCAAAATATAGTACCTATTTTGTGCAGCAGTAGGAATGTAACAAAAACAAAAGATGATGGTTGAGGGGGCAACATCATCATTGGCCACAGCATCTGTTGTAGATGATTATTGC
>JALPQI010008566.1:0-54283 GCA_025490895.1 Thaumatotibia leucotreta
CGTAGACCGAATGTGCACCGATTGTAATAGTCAATTTATAGCGTTTTTATTGCGGCGTCTTTTTTATTGCCGTTCGATACTTCCGCAAGATAATAAACTGTTAAAGCGGACATGTTGCTTCTTTGTTGCTCCTTCATTTACATACATAATTGTGACAAGAAGCCAAAACTTTGATCGTGGTTTGCGTAGATATCTGAATTCGTGGAGAAATAGAAATTGTGGACAATGTAAATAAACCATTTGGATAAATACTAGCACTATATTGTTGTTTAAAATAGAGTAATAGTTGGAGTTTATAAAAGCACAAGTACCTAGAAATGTAACTAATTTAAATGATGTGGTAAGTATTAAGAGCGAACAAGACCACATATAACGTTCCAAATAAATCATACTTCAGCCACTACTGCCAAATGGCATATTTTTACCGTTAATGTTATTCTTAGTCCCATCCTTGTACTCGTATCTAAGGCACCCTAATGGTGGATTTAGACCGAACGAGCGAATGTTCATTCTATCCCCCACTACGAAATTCGTTCGCTACACAAAACGTAATTCGTCAAAATTCGTTGATTTCGTAGAGTGGGGGATAGTATGAGCATCATCTCGTTTGGTCTAAATCCACCTTTATTTGGCAGTATAGAACAACGCTGATATATATATGTTACGGTTGAAAGTGCGATACATTTATTTAATAACAATACGGGCAATACGGCCATTTAAAAACCTTGTATTTTAAAATGTCAATAACAGCGTACCGACTTTATAGTTCAATGATCTAGTTTTACGTAAAGATTGATAATAGATAAGATAATAAATATCGACGAAACAGTTTATTTTCTATGAGTGTTCAATAGAGAGTGGTTCATAGATACGACTAGTTGAATTGTTCGTTCATAAAATGGGGAAAAATGAAAGAAAATCCGTCGATTTAGGTGAGTTAGTGTCATTATTAGGTACAATTTTGTATAAAATATTATATATATGTACTATTACTATGTTTTTAACTTCAAAAAAGTAGGCGGACCCAATTCGACAGTTTTTTGTATGTTTCCGAGGATTGTGAACAGATTTCAATTTTTTTAACGGGAATAACCCCAAGACAGGACTATTGGCACTATGTCGACTGATGACGGGATCTTGGAGAAATCGGTTAAAGCCGGTTTTTTTTAGTTGGTGATTGATTATTGTATTTGTTATAGGTGTATTGAAAAATAAGTACAAACGTTTCTATAACAACTAACTACCAATAGTATAATTATGTAGTTAGTTATCTTGACATATATTTTTATTAAAAAACATAATTGAATAATCACAGCCACAAAGTGCGTAAACATTGTAAATAATTTACAATGACATTATTTTGCTTTTCCTAAAACGCGGTGTTCAATTATTTACAATTAAAGACAAAATAAAATTGTTTAACTGACTTCTATTTATAAGCTGCATAGAAATAAGAAGCCTATGCCACACTAACTTCGCCAAATAGTTAACAGCGGTGCAAATCAACCGTTGGTCACACTTTGGGCGCTCGTTACGCGAGGCGAACGTTTCAATTTCAAATTTGGAATAAAGAACTTTAATTTAAAAAATACAGAACTTTTTAAAAGTGAACGCGAGTGATGTGACATTGCGGTGTTGTTATCGATTTTTCTCGGAATTCTATTTGTGTCCGGATTTACGGTTTATTAACGAGTTGTGTTGGTTTATGTGGTTTATGTGTTTGGATTGTTGGTAGACGAGGTTTTATAGTTTTTTATAGTCATAGAATTGGTTTAAGTAATAATCGATAGTAATTAAATCAACAGTATAGAGTATTTTGTGATAGAGATTCCTAATGAGTAAGGTTCATGTTTAAGACATATAATACGTATGTAGGTGCATGTTATACTTTATTATGCATGTGTTACTCTGCAACGTTTATGAGTTGTCGGGTTAGAGATTTTATACCTTCAGATGATTACCCATTTTAAACAACTTTCACTAGGCACGAAATAAAATATCCACTCCCTTACTTTCAGTTCAGTGTGCAAGTTGCCAATCGCTAACGCTTAATCGTCAATCGTAAACGAAAGACTGCTAACTGTCTTTGTCGCACTAATACGAAAGAGTGACAGAGAGGGACAACTACGATACTCTACTAAGCGTTAGCGATTGGCAACTTGGCTAAGCATCCAGTTACTGAAGCTTCAATCTGTCACTCTAGATTATAATATATTACAAGGAAATGGTTCTACCTAAATCTCAATTCTAATATCCAAGGTAAGCTAACCTATACCATTCGTCAGAAGAAAACGAAAATAATGTAAACAAATATGACTGACTTTCCATAGGATTTGACGTCTTTCACACATGCCGTGAAACACGTTCGCAGATATGTTTTTACGTTAATATTAATCATCATCAGCCTATCTCAGTCCACTGCTGGACGTAGGCCTCTCCTATCAAACTAGGCGCATAAACGCATTAGGAGGTAAATGCCCATAATCGCCACGCTGGGCAAGCGGATTGGCGATCGCAGTAATGCCCCGGCCACGACATTGGTCTAAGGCAACCGGCTTAGCGGAAAACGTATGCACCATACGTTCCTCTCGTACTCGTATAATGAAAATGAATCAAATCGGAGTCGGACAGTTGGGTAGCTTTCCTTGTTAGTAAAACAGTACCGGAGGCGAACGTGTTAAAGTTATTGACTAACGTGTATGAATAAGACTTTTTGTATAAATATTGCTATAACCGTAGCTAATCCGCGTAATTTGTTTAACTTGTTTTGGTAGTAAGTACTATTAAACAAATACAGACACATCTAATTGTCATTTAGCAAGCGTGTTGCCTTGCCTCTTTTATTATGTTAAGTTCATTGCCTTATTCCGTCAAAATAAGATACGTATACTACTAAGCTGTTAAAAAACATCTAAACTCAACTCATGTTATGAGTCTTTCCGGTGACATTTTAAAAGTTAAGGGCTATGAGAGTTAATTTTCTTATTAAACCCTTATTGTCATTTAAAGGCACTCATTTCCTATTGAATTGTACCTATGATAAAAATCACGACTACACTCCTACCAATTGCTTACTATGGGCCACAGGAAAGAGGGGCTCTACAGTTCAGCTGAACACGCACTTTTTCTTTCCTGTTGTCGATAGTTAACAGCCTGTGGATAGGTAGTAATGATTTTTATCATACACGCAATGATAAAGGAGCACGTCTTAATGAAGATAAAGCTTTCATAAGAAAATCGAGCTTTAGAGGCTATAACTTTTAGATTGTCCACCGGAAAGACTCCGAACATGGTTTGCGTTTGACGCAATCGTGCCCTACGTAACTCCTGGTCAATGTCATTTTTTTTGTACTAGTTAGACTCACGTGTAGGTATTTAGTCACTACGCGCGACATGTTTCGGAGGGCCTAGGTCTCCAATTCTCCATTATCAAACACCGAGCCCGCGACTCACAGGCGCGTCGCGTACTGAGTTGAACCTTTTAATTATATTTATAGTTATTCTGTCTCACGAAAGTTTTAATTCAATAATTAGACGCGACAAGGTGGGTTTACCTTTACACCACGCGAATGCAGAGGCCCTACCGCGAACCACGAACGAAGTGTAGCCTCTCTGTCACGCTTACGTACAAATTCACAAGTCCAAAAGAGAATCAACACTTGATTCAGCCTAGTAAGGCCGGTAGGGCCTCTGATTCTCTCCCCACTCTACGAAATTCGTTCGTTACACAAAACGTAATTTGTCGAAATTCGTTAATTTCTTAGGGGTAAAGAATGAGCATTCGCTAGATTTAGTGTAAACCCACCATTATGTCGCGGCCACGACATTGGTCTAAGGCGACCGGCTTAGCGGAAAACCATACGTGCGAGAGGGAGTTCCCATATCGGCACCCGCTCCAACTCATGAATTCGCTCGCCGCTGGTCGCCTTAGACCAATGTCGTAGCCGGACCTTTAGAGACAGGAGATGCCGGTCAGATATTTGTGAGCTCTATCCGTTCAGCATGTTTAGCCAACTTGCCAAGCGCTAACGCTTAGTAGCGTATCGTAGTTTTCCCTCTCTGTCACTCTTTCATATTAGTGGGACAAAGACAGTCAGCTGCCTTTCGTTTACGATTGACGATTAAGCGTTAGCGATTGGCAACTTGTCTAAGCACCCTGATATGTCTGATGGCGACTGCTTTATCTAAAACACTGAGTTCTTCGTCCAGTCACATATATAGGTACATTAAAGCAATAAATTAAATAATTCAATTAAAATTGCACAATTCTGTTCCGAGTGGTCGGCAATTGCATGTGCAACTGGCAGTTAGACATTTACACGGTGTATTAGTCGCAAAAGTTTTAAAACCGACTCTCCATTCCATTTTGACTTCTATTTAGTAGAAAACTGAATCGTTTTTTCTTAGGTTATCGCGGTGTTTTAGCGGAATAGAGCTTGATCACATTGTCATATACGGTATCGGATGTAGACGATGTAGCGTTGAAAATTTCCGAATTAAATCCCTTTTCTTTCCAAACAGCTCGTTTTTTTCCGGATTTTTGCGAAAAAATCAAGGAAAGTTTCCAATTCAATTTTTAACTCTCAATGTGAATTAGGTGTAATTTTCATGTATACCAGGAGAACGCGATGTCATGGAGGAAACGCCAATTAAAATAGATGGAAAGGAGTGACAGTGACATTGATTTATTTATGTAAACACCCGGAAAAAACGAAATTTGGATACATACCCGAAAAAACATTTTATTTTTTCCGACATTTTCAACGCTAATCGGATGACGGATCCGGGAAAAGATTTAGTTACTATCAACCAATTGAAACCCTAGGCAACTCAGGAGCCATGTTAAAGTAACGTTTTAAATCAGATTGTAGGAAACCTCATACTACTTGTCATTTAGAGGTTCTAGAGTGGCTAGGTTCCAATTGGTTGAACTTGTCAAATATTTTGTATTAGTCAATGCGCCACACCAATCTAATAATTGGTCCCGTTTTCATTTTGAAATGGAACCAACCAAACTCATACTTTTCCGAATTCCGATATCGGATACACAATGCAAACAAGCTCTTAACGTATAATTACATGATTGAATTGCGCCAGTTAGTCGTAATTGGGATTGCCCGTGCCCAGTCTGCCCGCGATCATGGCTCGAAGATGCTGCCGTTGCGATATAATCGGTTCGAATCGGTAATCAGGTGGAAACCGGTAAATGTGTCGTAGGCAATAAGGAACTTACGGACTGTAACATTTTTATAACGTCGTCGGTCGCGCTTGATTATAATTTTATGCTTATAGGAACTCGTGCCTGCACTTATAAAATATATATTAACATATCGTTTATAGAGAAGACAGTCGACCGGTAAATTAATAACTTTTCTTGCGACTAGTCTAAGTACATAATGAGTTCTTGAATCGACTGCGCAAAGGGAGCATTTTCTTTTAGAAATAATGAAGACAATTTTTGACAATCTTTCTTTGAGGCTAAACGATTTTATCCCTATCCAAGTTCAAAAGCTAATAAAAAGTCGGGTGTAAAACAAAACCATAACAATTTTTTTTTCATTTAACATCCTAGGAGGTCTAAACTTAATTAAACGTTCTAACCTATTGAAGATTGAATTGCGCCAGTTAGTCGTAATTGGGAATGCCTGTGCCCAGTCTGCCCGCGATCATGGCTCGAGGATGCTGCCATTGCGATATAATCGGTTCGAATCGGTAATCAGGTGGAAACCGGTAAATGTGTCGTATGCATAAGGAACTTACGGACTGTAACATTTTTATAACGTCGTCGGTCGCGCTGGATTATAATTTTATGCTTATAGGATCTCGTGCCTGCACTTATGAAATATATATTAAGAGGGCGCATACACCCAAATTGGAGTTCGGAGATTGCATTTTAAGATGTCTTAAACATGAAAATATGCCACAATATCATACATACAGAAACTACATCATATTTGCAAGTGCCGATAGGGAACAAATCCGCAAAGGATTGAAGTTCGTCCGATAGAAATCGACCACGAAAACATGTCTAATTTTCGGGGAGTTTTTATTTCCTGACGTTATTTTGCATGCTATAATAGTAATAATTTAGTATTTTGTAGCTTAAACTAATGCCGAGGGCTGATAGGCGTAACTTTTTTTATAGGTTGTCATGTTTAAGAGATAGAGAGGTAAGAAGCATTTGGCGTACAGACCCTTTTTATTTCGCGCGCTGTGTTCTCTCCCGTCGCGGGTATAATTATCCCATAGGAAATAGTACATAAGTTTTTACTAAAATATTCCATGCGCCAGTGTAAAATGAAAAAAAGTGCACAGAATAATGGCTGACTTTCCATAGCATTTGACGGCTTTGACACATATCGTGAAACACGTTCGCAGATATATTTTTAAAGTGTTCTATACGTCGCGCCGGGATGAAGTTAAATTTAATGAATATACGCGAGTTTTTCCGTCTTTCACAGTTTTATTTCATGTGTATAACTAATGTAATCCTCGCGGTAACCGAAGAATGTATTTTTTAGGTTTGTTTACATTTTTTTCGTTTTCTACTCGCGCACGGAATACGGCGCGCATGCCGCGCATAGGCTGTACAGCAAAGTAAAGTATCCTAACCCCGACTGACATGACATTGACATTGTTAGTCACACCTGAGTGACAAGGTCTGATATGTAGCTCACTATAACCACTTCACTTATGCGTTGCAACCTAGATCTAGTACCTACTTCATTGTTATAGAATACTGTGTCCGTAAAATAGTACAGTCAAGTGCAAAATATGTATCGAAAGAATTCTCTTAATTCTTCTCTTAATAATTACACACAATTATAGTACACTGGGACCTACGACCATTATATACAGGGTACAAACGTTGGCGTCAAAAAATTTTTTTTTGATTCCTCACGTCATGAGCTATCAGAATATACCCCATGTATGTTAGTCGATTTTTTGTAGTTTTCGAGTTATGAATTAAAAAATAAAAATTTTAAGAAATTTTGGAGTGAAGTAATTTATTAATAAAAAAAAGTATTGGGTTTTTTAACTAGTTTCTTTTTGTAAAAGTATTATTACAAATAAAGCATTTACTGACAAAAAAATTAGCGTCCTCACTTTGATACAAGTAGGATAAAAAAACCCAACTTAAAATTTTACGCTAAAAACGCATCAAAATAGCATTTATGTACGTAAATAAAAAAATAAAACATTTCCCAAGGAATTTTTGTATTCTAAAGACCACCCTAGACCTTGAGGCTTCGTAAAAGCAAAAAAAAGTGATACTTAATGATGAGGATTTTTCGGAGTAGTCAATAAACTTAAAAAAGCTTAAAATTTTAAAGTAGTAAAAAATGACTTTAATAACTACACAAATTGAGTTTTCGTGGTATTTTCTGTCTTTGTTTATTGATAAGAACAACAAAACAGACAAAATTTTACTTTATTTTTAACACATTCGCGGACACTACTCCAGACACAATAGAAGAAACAATGAGATTACGCCTGTGGGTGTTGAGTGTCCGTGAAGGTGTTAAATTAAAAATTTAGAAGCTTTTATTTCAGTTTATTTGACCTACTCCGAAAAATCCTCATCATTAAGTATCCCTTTTTTTTACGAAGGTTTAAAGGTCTACGGCAATCTTTAATTACCAAAAATCCTTGGGACATGTTTAATTTTTTTTAGTTACGTACATTAACGCTATTTTGATGCGTTTTTAACGTAAAATTTTGAATTTGGTATTTTTTATCCTACTTGTATCAAAGTGAGGACGCAAATTTTTTTGTCAGTAAATGCTTTATTTGTAGTAATATTTTTACAAAAAGAAAATATTAAAAAAGTCCTATAATTTATTTTCAATTTCATAATTTCTCAAAATTTTTTTTTCCAAAACTCGAAAACTACAAAAAATCGGCTAACATACATGGGGTATATTCTGATAGCCCATGACGTAGGGAACCTAAAAAAAAAATTTTGACGACAAGGTTTGGACCACCCTGTATATAACATGGACGTCTAATGCCAGCTCAAAAATGCCCCCAAACACAATTGTTCAATTGTGCCAAGATGGACAGGACAGCGCTTTTCTTAACACAGCGCATAATTTGGCGCAACATCTAACATATGTTAATACATAGAATATACCCAATCAAAACTTTGACGGACCAATCACAACTATTTTTAAATGGCAGTTTAAGTTTTTATAGGTTGATATTAAAATTTATTACCGTGATGCATTGAAGAGGGCGTGACATTTGTCAACTAAAATTCAAGACCGTTTTTGAAAGGCAATTTAGTATGGCGTGCGGCTTCCATGTTTTTTTGTTTGTAGACTTGGACATATTTTTGAGCATTTTTATACGCACCTTATTTTGCCTCTGACTGTACCGCTAATATGAGTTCACTGCAACAATTTACCGACTACATAGCATATATACTGAACTTTCATAATATCACTCATATTTTAATGACAAACCACGTAACCGCGATTAATCGCGTAACCGTCCGTTAAGTATTATCCTGACGTTTCGGGCATGACGTTACTCCCGTGGTCGCAAGCAGACTGGACGCTGTAGATTTAAAAGTTAATAAAAACCTCCAAAAACGTATGGTAACAGGGGCGTTTATATCATGACTTGATTTTTTAAATCGGCGGACGGTACGGAAGTTACATTATAATATTTATAATACAAGATGTGACGTATCTCTATCAATAGGAAAATTATTGCCGATGGCGATATTTGTAATTGCGAATCGTTGATAACGACATAATCGCCGTCGACGATAAAGTTGATATACAACGTCACATATGATGTGAAAATAGGTTTAACCTATCCTGTCAGTATTATGAAAATCTGCTTGAATTCAGCATATATCTAGAATTTTCTGAGAAATAAACCTTAAGCCAGCTCTCTCGCTCTATTAGAAAACCGAAAGGTCT
This sequence comes from Thaumatotibia leucotreta, assembly GCA_025490895.1. NCBI lineage: Eukaryota > Metazoa > Arthropoda > Insecta > Lepidoptera > Tortricidae > Thaumatotibia > Thaumatotibia leucotreta. The sequence continues at coordinate 8,931 of JALPQI010008566.1, forward strand.
TCGGATAGAAGGCGTATGCAACTATGCATGTATTGCTTGCCCTTAGAGTATGATCAAAGGCGCCTAGCCTTGTAAAGGTGCATTGAAACCAAACGAGCATTCACTATTCTATCCCCCACTCTACGAAATCAACCAATCACGTTTTGTGTAACGATCGAATTTCGTAGAGTAGGGGGTAGCGAATGCTCGTTTGGTCTGAATACACCTTTAGAGATTGCATATACCTGAGAGACTGGTGGTTGCTAAGACCGAGTGGCCAAGCGGTACAGGCATCAGCCGCGAAAGTTGAATACGTGGGTTCGATTCCCACTTCGGACGTTGGTGATCTTTGCCTATTTTCTTTGGTATATGACATCCAATATTTATAAAATACACCTTAAGGTGATTTGATTTGTGTTTTCGCAATATGTTCAACACCTTAAGGTGGTTTTACACCAAACAAGCGCATACTCATTCTATCCCCACTCTACGAAATTCGTTTTGTGTAACGAACGAATTTCGTAGAGTATGTGGATAGAACGAGCAATCGCTCATTTGGTGTAAACACACCTTTATCCAAAAGTTTTGCTCTAGAGTGTATTATAATGTCTACACTAATAATCAATTAATCACTCTTGGTAGGATACAGGTTATAGCAAGTGGATAAATACAGAACCAAGTATATAATGGTATTGGTTACGTTTGTGCAGATGTTGACTGACCTATAAACACTGGACGGCGTTATGCAACACCGCGCACGATTTATTATAGGTTTAGTGAGAGTTCGTGGCATAGAAGTAATACGTACGTTTTGTGACAATTTTTTTATATAACCGCTAAAGCTAACGTTGGTAAACTTAGTCTTTTTTCTTTGCTATTTTAATAACATAATACGTTTGTCTTTCTCATATTGCTTTTAATAGTGGAGTTGGGGACAAAGGTTGAAGGTGTTATTCAATACCGCGCACATCTTTTTATGTGATGGTGTTGTTTTATGCTAGCCTGTGAATAATTCACAAAATAAAACATACTTTTTCATATGGAAAGTAAGCCATATTTGATTACATTTTTTTGGATTCTAATGACGAATGGTATAGTTTTACTTTGAAAGTACACTAGTTATCTTGTTAGGCCCTTGTCATGTAGCATACAAGGCAAAAATCTTTTGCAAGGGAAACGAGCAATTTCCTCAACTACTTACTTGATCCGATCTATTCGTGGTATAGGCTTCATTGAGCTTATTGTTCCAGTTGTATGCAGACAATGTCCCATGAAACTTGATGTTGTTTTAAATATAGCAGTAATAATAATGCTGTGTGATATTCTTCTTTTTTTTCTTACCCTCTACCCGTGTATTAGCCTAATGCTTTTATAAATTATAATATTTATAATATAAAAAAATGCCAGTTAATAATTATCTATTTTGAACCAACTTCAAATAAGCCGCCTGTCTACAGCCTCCGTAGCTTAGTTGATAGTGATTCCGGGTTCAAATCCCAGCGAGCGCATTATTTGTGTATTTACTTATCACACATATTTGTTCCTTGGTCGTGGCAGTCTATGTATTTAAGTACCTACAATACTTACATGTATCTATCTATATTATATATATCGTCGCTTAGCACCTAGGCACCTACATCACAAGCCTGAATTGAGCTTACCGTGGGACTAGGTCGATGTGTGCAAGATACTCGTATCCCATGATATTTATTTATTTTAGGTTATGGACTATTGCTACATGACCCAGAAATCATCCTGTATAGCATAATTAGCATAACACATATGCTTGGAGCCGCATGTGTGTGTTTTTATTTTTTTTTATTACAGTACCAGGACTATAACGAATAAAATACAATTGAAAAATAATAAATGCCGCTTTTAGATTGTGCACTGATTCATGAATAACACATGAATGTGTGCATTTGTTTTTATTGGATAAATGCAAGCTGACCTACAAAGGGTCTTAAATGAAATGTCTGAATGTTTATGCAACACTGATCACTAGGGATCGGAACTTTGTGTGCAAAACTTTTATAAAACTTATCAAGTGGAACGTATTGCGAAAACACAAATCAAATTATTTATTAACTAAATATTTTGATTTGTACTTTTAATTTTTCTCCAGTAGTCACACTACTTACCTAATACTATATAAAATATAAATATTAGATGTCATATACCAAAGAAAAACGACCAAGATCACCTGATCGGCTGATGCCTTGGCCGAGGGGTACAGGCATCAGTCGCGAAAGCTGAGTACGTGGGTTCGATCCCCACCTCGGACGTTAGGTGATCTTGGTCGTTTTTCTTTGGTATATGAATATGACATCTAATATTTATAATCTATCAAGTGGACATGAAAGAGCACATACATCCATAAATACATATCTACACACCCAAACATTGTAAGTACAAAATTCGGAGATAGGCAATAGAATTTATACAGATTTTTCAATAATATTCGTATTTTTCTTGGCTGAAGTATTCCCATATGTCAATTTTAAAGTTTTGTTAAAATGTTGCTACCATAGTTCTGGTCACGCGATCACTGGTTAGGGTTTCGTTCCGTATCTAAATGATAAAAATATAAAATGGTATATTTAAAAAAACATAAAATAAAATCCGAAATTTTAACATGAAATTAGGGTTGTATTGAAAAATGGAAAACAGGTTTAGGTTTCGATTTTAAGCGGCATCAAAAATCAGTGAAATAATACTGTCAATTAGTAGGTACTGAAAAATTAAACGTTGTAAATTTGCTCTCAAATTTTTAAATTCGCATTCCGCATTAACTCCGGAAAGCTATGATCAGATATATCGAAACGGCCGTTGTGCTCAAAAATATCTTAACATGTCCTCTACCACCATGATAATACAGGCCGGGGGCCTATTTCTTAACTTATGGTGTCAATAAGAGACATCCACTTGTATTACAAGTTACAAGCTCATATTTTAAAGACAAACGGGTCTTAATCGCGTAAACTTACGTTTAATTATATCCTGACGTTTCGGGCATGACGTTACACCCGTGGTCGCAGGCAGAAGTTACAAGCTTTCGAGAAACGGGCCCTTGCTCAGATATTTGTGGACACCGCCGCTGCTTCAATATATCTGACGGTGACTGCGTGATCTAACCACGAGCTTGCAGGTATTTAGTTTAATCGCGAATACCGTGTTGACCTGTTAGCGTGGACGGCGTTATGCAACAGCGGTGATGTTTATTCGAAATTCAAAATATTGGAGCTTATATTCCCAAATATATTAACAAGTGAATAACTTGACAATACTTGCAGAAAACCTTGAAATAACACAATATTTTAAAATGTTTTATGTACTAATCAATATTCTATGTAATTTACGTCATAGAATTTTTAAATTAATTAATTAACTAAGAATTTATATACCGAAGAACAGAAATAACTGTTATTTTTTGAGCTATAGATATACTAGTATTATGCACGCAGATTTGCATCAATATGACGTTTGCCTTATTTAGTTCCGTTGGATCGCAAATGCCATGTTAGCATGGACGGCGTTATTCAACTGTCGCATTATTTATTCCATCGATTTATCTGACTGCGACACTTGACCGCTAGTTGTAAACGTAGGTTTTAGACGTTCACTTGTTTGTACTCAGTGGGCTTTAAGTTTTTATTTAACATGTTCGGTGTGGCAATTACCCATACTTGTAAGGGGTTGCAGGGACCCCGTACCGCAGTTAGCGTGTTAAGAGTAAATTGGAGCTGCAAGCTTTTAGAGAAATACGTATTTGAAAAACCTATTGCTGTTGATTTGCATGGCAAAGCTACGATAAACCTAAGAAAGGGTGAACCTGCAGCTTCGCCTGATATAATACCTACCTAAGTAAAAATGGTTACGGGGCCGCCTGTTTAGGGTGAAGACACATTTATCAGCTTGCGTACGCATTTTGTCTATAGAAAATGCCAGTTTAGTATGGGACCGCGTCCAGCTTTCCGCACGCGTGCATGCTTACACGTTTCATACTAAACGGCCAATTTTACTAGACAAAATGCGTACGCATGCTGATAAATGTGTCTTCACCCTTACCCCTCCAAAAATAAACCAATAGGAAAATTAATTTCATAAACTATTTGAGAAAGGTATTGCCCATGAACGCGTTTAAGATTTGGCTATTTTTGTAGCTTTTAGAGGCTTCTAGCTTTTATAATATTAGTAACATAAAAAAACGTACCGACATGGGCGTGGCAAAAGTGGCAAATTATATTAAAAAAAAAAAAACTGTTGAAATGTCAAAATCTAGGGAGAAAACGGGAAAATATGTTTGTATGGAAAAGGCAGCTCCCATTTCGTCTTTAGTCTGAAGTCTGAACCTAATATGATTAATTTATACCAATTTGCGATGACTATAATGGACTATGACTAATATGACTATTGATATACTTACTTCTACATTGCCGTTTGGTGGCGCTAGTAAGAATACATTTGTCACCACCCCAACACTTTCCGTGGGTGTCGTAAGACTCGATTAAAGAGTTGAAGTGTCACTGACCATTCTTTAATAGAAGATTGACGATGGGCAGCAGCGTCATCATAGTGGACACGTTACTGCGATCGCCAATCCGCTTGCCCAGCGTAGCGATTATGGGCATTTACCTCCTAATGCGTCTATACGCATAGTTACTAGGAGAGGCCTACGTCCATCAGTGGACTTAAATAGGCTGATGATGTACTTGTATCTACATATCCATTTTTTGACACGTTTGAAATGCCCCTCTACAGGGTGTCCTTGGAGAAGTGATCAGTTTTACATTTTTTAACTATACTAACAACTAGTAACTGAATGCACCAGAACTCTTTAAAAACAGACAACTTAAATTTTTTTTTGTCCAATACATAACTATTTTTATCTATTTTTAAATGAGCTAGACTAGTGCGTAGTACCTAGTGGTAGATAGTTAGTTGACTAGAATAAATTGAAGTGCCAAATGCCTGAGAAAGGTATCCTCAAAGTGACGAGTATGGCTACCGTTGCGGAAGAGCCGAAGGAACCGAAGCCGTCGGTGAAGAAACGACACTCCGTCGTCTCTGGGAGAAGTGATGTTTGTAAGTCTGTAGAGTGCACAGTCCGTGAGTTGTTAGAAAAATCTTCGGTTCTATACCTGCCTCGCTCGCCTCATAAATGTTTGCAAAAAGAGCGAGATAGGTAAAAACTAAAGGTTTTTCTAACAGCTCACGGACTGTAATAGGTTTGTTGCATAAGTATTAACCCCCTTATTCAACAAGAACTCTCAAATATTTAGAACGGGTGTTGGAGACAGTGTGTCGGATCGGATGAATATTGTGGCTTGTGGCTACTCGTATTTACATGTTTCTCAAGTTTATGTTTTCTTTTTGTAGTACTAAGACGTTCGAACTTGGCATTCTGCCAAATTTTATAGGAAAGATTAAGTTGATGTCTTCAGCCACTAGCTAAGTAGATTAAGTTCATTAATCTCCTTAAGTCCTTATATGGAATTTCTATTGAATTATATACTTGTATATAGACCAAGTAGACGTATAGGTACGCGTTTTTATTTACTGCCTGTAAAAATGTCTAAAAAGGGTATGCTAAGATTCAAGTGTTTTTTTACGCGTTTCATTCACGATTATATGTACTGTTTTCGTTACTTTATATGTATATCGATATTTAAATATTTTGCACTATTGATTAAAAAAACAGTACATCATAATCATAATAATGCTCGTAGTGCATAAAAGTGTCCCTTCCGTCTTTCACGGACACGTCCAAATTCATATTTATTTATATATTTCGAGGATTTGTCTCTGTCACTCCTAACGAAGGTATCACTAGAGTCCTCGAAATTTGCGGATTTCGAAGTCCGCAGGCCGTATCTATCAGAACTTATTGACTTCTAACCTCCCAGGGTCGTCATCAGAAGAAGACGAAGGCATCCAACCGCATGAGAAAGCCATCGCCGCTGGAACCCCCAACCCCAACTACTGCGTGAGGAACGTGGAACAGCATGCGTTCGGGAGACGGGAGATAGAGATAGCTGAACAGGAGATGCCGGGCATCATGGCTTTGAGGGCCAGGGCTAAGGAAGATAAACCTCTAAAGGATGCTAAAGTAAGTTCATTACTCAAGCTGCCTAACGCCGCGGCCACGACATCGGTTTAAGGCGACCGGCTTAGCGGAAAACGGGCGCACTCCCTCTCGTACCCATATCGGCATCCCGGTCCAACTCATGAATTCGCTCGCCGCTGGTCGCCTTAGACCAATGTCGTGGCCAGGACATTACGTGCCACGGTGCGCTGGGTAGCATTCAACATCTATAGTATGCAGAACGAAGTAGCAACCGCGTTGGCGCATGCAGGTGACAATACACACATAAGCTAGGGTCCTGACATCAACAGACACAATATACAATTAGTTCTCATGGAAACACTAGCTCATTTAGGTGTCACGGTGGGTTTGGCTTTTAACATCTACAGCACGCAAAACGATCCATTTTGAAGCCATTGGATGTTGTGTTGTTGGCCTAGTGACAACCTTAGTCTAGAAGTGAATACCAAGAACAAGTGCACGTGCAGAACCCGCGCAGGTTCGAAGACGAAGGCATCCAACCGCATAAGAAAGCCATCGCAGCTGGCACCCCCAACCCCAACTACTGCGTGAGGAACGTGGAACAGCATGCGTTCGGGAGACGGGAGATAGAGATAGCTGAACAGGAGATGCCGGGCATCATGGCTTTACGGGCCAGGGCTAAGGAAGATAAACCTCTGAAAGATGCTAAAGTAAGTTCATTACTCAAGCTGCCTAACGCCGCGGCCACGACATCGGTCTAAGGCGACCGGCTTAGCGGAAAACGTATGGTGCTCCCTCTCGTATCCATATCGGCATTCGCTCGCCGCTGGTCGCCTTAGACCAATGTCGTGGCCAGGACATTAGGTGCCACGGTGCGCTGGGTAGCATTCAACATCTATACGCAGAACGAAGTAGCAACCGTATTGGCGCATGCAGGTGACAATACACACATAAGCTAGGGTCCTGACATCAACAGACACACAATTAGTTCTCATGGAAACACTAGCTCCTTCAGTTGTCACGGTGGGTTTGGCTTTTAACATCTACAGCACGCAAAACGATCCATTTTGGAGCCATTGGATGTTGTGTTGTTGGCCTAGTGACAACCTTAGTCTAGAAGTGAATACCAAGAACAAGTGCACGTGCAGAACCCGCGCAGGTTCGAAGACGAAGGCATCCAACCGCATGAGAAAGCCATCGCAGCTGGCACCCCCAACCCCAACTACTGCGTGAGGAACGTGGAACAGCATGCGTTCGGGTACGGGAGATAGAGATAGCTGAACAGGAGATGCCGGGCATCATGGCTTTGAGGGCCAGGGCTAAAGAAGATAAACCTCTAAAAGATGCTAAAGTAAGTTCATTACTCAAGCTGCCTAACGCCGCGGCCACGACATCGGTCTAAGGCGACCGGCCTAGCGGAAAACGAATGGTGCTCCCTCTCGTACCCATATCGGAATCCCGCTCCAACTCATGAATTCGCTCGCCGCTGGTCGCCTTAGACCAATGTCGTGGCCAGGACATTAGGTGCCACGGTGCGCTGGGTAGCATTCAACATCTATACGCAGAACGAAGTAGCAACCGCGTTGGCGCATGCAGGTGACAATACACACATAAGCTAGGGTCCTGACATCAACAGACACATACACAATTCGTTCTCACGGAAACATAAGCTCCTTCAGGTGTCACGGTGGGTTTGGCTTTTAACATGTACAGCACGCAAAACGATCCATTTTGAAGCCATTGGATGTTGTGTTGTAGGCCTAGTGACAACCTTAGTCTAGAAGTGAATACCAAGAACAAGTGCACGTGCAGAACCCGCGCAGGTTCGAAGACGAAGGTATCCAACCGCATGAGAAAGCCATCGCAGCTGGCACCCCCAACCCCAACTACTGCGTGAGGAACGTGGAACAGCATGCGTTCGGGAGACGGGAGATAGAGATAGCTGAACAGGAGATGCCGGGCATCATGGCTTTGAGGGCCAGGGCTAAGGAAGATAAACCTCTAAAAGATGCTAAAGTAAGTTCTTTCTTAGACAAGCTGTTATATGGCAACAAATGGCTGCTTAAGCCAGTTGAGGGTAAATAATGACACGAACAAATCAAATAGTTTAAAGTCGGTTCGTTCAGTGACATAATAAAATATCTTGGGACATTTTACACAAATCGACCTAGTCCCACGGTAAGCTCCATTAAGGCTTGTGATGTGGGTACCAGGCGACGATATATATGATAGATAGATACATATAGATACTTAAATACATAGACAGCCATGACCAAGGAACAAATATTTGTGATAAATAAATACACAAATAATGCCCTCGCCGGGATTCGAACCCGGAACCCCCAGCTTCGTAGGCAGAGTCACTACCAACTTGGCTACGGAGGCTGACATATCCAGATAGCTTCGTGTTTGGTTGGTTAGAAAGTACATTACTCAACAAAAATTGTGTGTGAGCGTGAGGCACTACAGTGCTCGACCGCTATCAAGTCAATCCGGACAGCTGTCAGTTCAATACCTTAAGGATGCGACTCCACTGACGCGGAGCGGAGCGGAGCTGTGGGAGCTCGGCTAATGAGACCGTATCACAGTGCTTCGAATTTTGAATTTGAAGAATGTAAGTGGTCAATTTTGCACAGCTCCGCTCCGTTCTGCGTCAGTGGAGCCGCACCCTTAAACGGGGTAAATAGGAATGACGAGGTAAATAGGAATATAGAGTAAACTGGTCTGTTAGCCCAGGACAAACAGTCCAGTTCAGAATAAGACATGAAAAAATCCGCTGTTCTAAACTGGACTGTTTGTCCTGTGGCCTATTTCACCATAATTACAAGTGTGACAATTGTAAAATATCACTGTTACTGACGTCACAGGGCTCCGTAGGCTACGGCTACCGCTTACTATCGGACGGTCCATGTGCTTGTTTGCCAGCACCATAAAATTATTACTAATAACGCTATTACATCGTTGATAAACTACTTTTTACTTTCCGAAACCCTTGACAATTGTCGCAAGGTTTAGTACAATTTTCATTAAATCTTGACATGAGGTTCGGCTTATGTCGGAATTTCGCTACAATTGTCGTGTTTTTTGTGACAATTGTAATTTTGCTTCGCAAAAAAGTAATTATTTCCTGCAGATGTATTAAAATATCTGCACAATATTTCATGTTGGTGGCAAACAAACGCACGGTTCTTCCGATAGTAAGCGGTAACTGTAGCCTATAGACGTCCCCGCTTAGAGAAACAGTAAATTTACAATTGTAGCACTTGTCAGTGTGGTGAAATTGGGGCCAGGGCTAACAGACCAGTTTACTCTACATTCCTATTTACCCCGTTTTACGGTATATTATCTGTCAACAATGTCTTTGTTTGACACATAATGTATTGAAATGACAGGTATAAGGATTAAGTTCATATCGACCGAGCACTATAGACAGTAATGGAGAGTCATGAGTCATATCCCAAGATTAGAGTGTAAATTATTAACATTTAATCTTAACCCTTAAATGCATGACCTTGACCAAGATTTATTCGAATTTGAATTCTGACGGGTTGTCAATAGAGTCGAGAATAGATGATGCATATATACATCACTATGCATTTAAGGGTTAAAAAGATTACCAATCTAAAGCGTTTATATAGTCTGGCCAACCACTACCCCTGTCAGTAGAAAAATACAAATAATTTTTTTTTTGGCCAGCCAACTCTTCACGCCTACATTTTTTTAATTTGCCGTCTTTTTAAGACTGCCCACAGTATATTAATCATCACCTTCTTCAACAGATAGTAGGCTGCACACACATCAACGCCCAAACCGCAGTTCTCATCGAGACACTAGCTGCCTTAGGTGCCACGGTCCGTTGGGCAGCATGCAACATCTACAGCACGCAGAACGAAGTAGCAGCCGCGTTGGCTCATGCAGGTGACAAATACACACATTAGCTAGGGTCTTGACAGGAACAGACACACATAGGACAATTTGTTCTCGTCAAGACACTAGCTGCCTTAGGTGCCACGGTCCGTTGGGCAGCATGCAACATCTACAGCATGCAGAACGAAGTAGCAGCCGCGTTGGCTCATGCAGGTGACAATACACACATTAGTTAGGGTCCTGACAGGAACAGACACACGACACAATTTGTTCTCGTCGAGACACTAGCTGCCTTAGCTGCCACGTTGTGCTGGGCAGCTTGTAACATCTACATCAAGAAATCCATTCTGAAGCCATTGGAGGTTGTGAGTGTTGTGTGTAGATCTAGTGACAACCCTAGCCTAGAAGTGAATGATCAAGACCAAGTGCGGGTAGTTTGCAGAACCGGCGCTAAAATGTGTTGTTACATTTTCTCGCCACTCTGCTTGACCACGCGTCGCGGCCGATATGTCAGGATAATATTAAACTTAAGTTTACGCGATTCAGACCGGTTTTTCGTTGAAATATGATGCAGAACGAAGTGGCAGCTGCGTTGAGTAATGCAGGTGATAATTAACTCATGCAGGTGATAATTGATTCGTGCAGGTGATAATTGACTCATGAACGAATCAGTTTTCATCGTAATCGCTGCTCTACGTGTTCTAGGTCTGCGTTTACCTCCTATTGCGTCCACACGCATAGGCAATAAGACAAGCCTTTGTCCATCAGTGGACTCATATAGTCTGATGACGTATGTGATGTGTAAACTTTTATAGTTATATTGGTGCGTGGCGTGAAGAACTTGACAACTCGAAATATTATGGTAAAAGAAAAAGAATTTATGACAAATTCAAGTTCAAATTTCTTCTACCATGTTATCAAGTTCTTCACGCGATGCACCGATATATAATTTGAATTCTTCCAGAAAAGTTTCATAATTGATTAGCTCATTCGTGGTAATTGTTTTATTTTCCATTTACTATTGTTTACGTTTTACGATGCAATTATCTCTTCACTATTACTACTCTATTGTTTTTATTTCTCACGGCATTGTATAGATTGTTTAGGCTTTTTGTTACTACGGCATTAATGTCATTATTAATTTTATCACTGTGATATCGACCTCCGAGCGTTGGTAGACACACTTTCTTGGACTTGGGTTCGAATCCCGGCTAGGGCATTTGGGACTGGATTGTCGCTTTTGACATACTTACTTTTGAAAACGCTGAATAATCGAGATACTCGTATTGGTTTAGTAATGTTTACGACTTGACGGATGCGTTGGTTATCTACGAGTATTATCGATTTGATTGAATACAATACAATGTAGAAACTCATTCACACAATTTACATACAAAATCGTATATACATACATAGACTTAAATATAGATAAAGGTAACAACAAACGGGCATATCGGTAAATGTAATATCTTCTAGACAACATTTTGGATAGAACCACAAGAAAATATTACGAGTATTAAAGTTTTTCCCATGATAGCTATTATAGTTTAGCCCAGGGACCGGATACCGGTATTTTCTCCATACAAAAGAACGGTTCTTTTTTTGTTCCTATTCGTTCTTCGGTATATAGATTTTAATCTAATGGAGTATTTTAAAAATACGATGTTGTAAACATTAAATATTGAGTAGTACAGTCAGCAGCAGATATTGCTTAGCGGGTAGGGCGGTCACAATGATATTAACACACTCTTATGGTGTTGACACCTTATTGTCAAGTATCGTGTCAAGTTCATTTTGAACACCCTGCCCGCTTAGCAATATCTGCTGCTGACTGTACATATAGAGTATAAAACATTTTAATATCTTGGGCTATTCGAGGTTTTTCTAAAATACCGGTTCGGGTCCCTGGATTAGTTTAGCCGAATCACCACAATCACCTTTATTCATAACAACCCTGATACTATTATCAGGGTTGTTCTCTTGGCGTTTCAACCGCTTCATGCCCTTCCTCACATATGCTGGACAAATGAGTCACAATAACAGTGTTTTTTTTTTTTATAAAACTGTATACTTTAGTACTCTGTACAATACAATCCCGATTGAAATATAGTGATTGTTTTGGCTCACTTTAGGAAGTAAGGAAGGTAATGAAAGCGGGTCAAACGCCAAGAGAACAACCCATCAAGCGTTGGAATTTTCTTTACCAGGTTTCTCAGTATTTGCCTGGCGAGGCGAAAGCGAGGAAGCATTCTGGTGGTGCATCGACCAATGCTGCGCTCCCAGCGCAACTTGGCAACCAAACATGATCTTAGACGACGGTGGAGACGCCACACATCTTATGTTAAAGAAACATGCCGCTGCTTTCAAACAAATCAAAGGTATATATCTAACAACAAAAAATTGGCCGCCATTGTGAATTTGTTTGTTAATAGCCCGATCGCGCTGAAATCCTTATCAAGTTGTGAAAATGCCGCCATTTTGTATTTCTTTAATCGTAAGGCACTGGTCTCACGGCGAGCTACTAAGCTATGAACTATCGCTATCAGCTATCACCGCCGGGCGAGTATCACCGTGTCTCTTTTATTTACACGGGGGTGCGTAGCCGATAGTTCATAGCTTAGTAGCTCGCCGTGAGACCAGTGCCTAATCGGATGTTAAAAGGTAAAGTAAGTACACTAACAATAGTCACATAGTGCAGTGATGACAGAAAAGACGCCACAAATCTGATGCTGAAGAAACATAACGCTGCCTTGAAACAAAGCAAAGCTATCTGTACTCTTGTAAAATGGCCGCCATTATGAACTTCTTCGTTAGTAATCCGATCGCGCTAAAATCCATATCAGGTTCCGATACGCCATTTTTAATTTCTTTTCTATACTCGTATTGCGATAAACATAGCGAAATGTAAAGTACCTATACTAAGAATAGATAAAAGTATCATAGCATAGCGGAAGGCGTAGCGTGGGTAGGCCCCCCACAAGGTGGACCGATGACCTGGTGAAGGTCGCAGGAGTCCGCTGGATGCGGGTGGCGCAGGACCGGTCATTGTGGCAATCTTTGGGGGAGGCCTATGTTCAGCAGTGGGCGTCTTTCGGCTGATATGATGATGATGATGATGATGATGATGATGATGATGATCATAGCATAGCAGTACTTTTCAATAAGTAGTAGGTACATAATTCCAAGATATCCAGAACTTCTCAATTTTTTTTATCTCTTTCAGGCATTGTAGAAGAGAGCGTGACAGGCGTCCACAGATTGTACCAGCTAAGTAAAGCGGGGAAACTATGCGTTCCCGCCATGAACGTCAATGATTCCGTCACCAAGACGAAGTTTGACAACCTCTACTCTTGCCGGTGAGTCTCTTTCAGATATAGAAGTGAGTGGGATAGACGTTAACACTTGAAAAAGACAATTCTAAGGAATCCGAATTTTAGAATTATAACTAACGTGAGAGTCAAACATATCGAAATATTAACAAACGGATTACTGACGTAATATCCGAATCCGAATTTGCAAAATCCCAGAAGGATAGTACAGTCCCTCTCGAAATTACTCTAGTTTTCAAGGTCAGAGCAATGAGCAAGCTAGAACTATTCTCATTCACAAAAAAATTAAATATTTGTGAATACAATCTCTCTGCTGTTGCTTAAGGTTGACTGGTAGAGAATGCCTCATGGCATTAAGTTCGCCTTTTGTACGTTAAGTTTTACTTCTGTGCAATAAAGTTTAAATCAATAAATAAATATTAGTAAGTAGCGTTCCAGAGCCTTTTAGTTAAAAAGTTATTAACGTTTCGATTGATGATCGATAAATGCGATTATTTCTCAAGAGTTATTTATCAATTAATATAAAAAATAATAACTTTAATAATTATGTAGCCTAAATCAAGCTTATCGTAATAAGTGGATTTATGCAACTGTGTTCTTCGAATATTAATTATTATAATCATGTTTTAGTGAAAGCATCATAGACGCTTTAAAAAGGAGTACGGATCTGATGTTCGGTGGCAAGCAGTCAGTTGTGTGTGGTTACGGCGAAGTCGGCAAAGGGTGCTGTCAAGCGCTGAAAGCGCTGGGTTGTGTGGTAAGTAATATGTTCCAGTTAAAATAATAGACTCTTTGATGAGATCTGTTCGGTGGCAAGCAGTCAGTTGTTTGTGGATACGGCGAAGTCGGCAAAGGGTGTTGTCAAGCGCTGAAAGCGCTGGGTTGTGTGGTAAGTATTATCATTCATTCATCAGCCTATCTCAGTCGCCTGCTGGACGTAGGCCTCTCCTATTACTTATAGATATGGATGTATTAGGAGGTACTGCCCATAACCGCCACGCTGGGCAAGCGGATTGGCGATCGCAGTATTGTGTCCATTACGATGACGCTGCTGCCCACCATCAATCTTCAATAAAATGGTCAGTGACACTTCAACCCCTTAGTCGACTCTTACGCCACCCAGTGGGAAGAGGTGACAAATGTATTCTTACTGCCGTCACCACCACGCGGCAAGTAAGTATTATGTTCCAGTGAAAATAATAGACTCTTTGAAGGGGGGTCTGACGTTCGGTGGTAAGCAGTTAGTGGTGTGTGGATACGGCGAAGTCGACAAAGGGGGCGGTCAAGCGCTTAAAGCGCTGGGTTGTTTGGTAAGTATTATCATCCATTCATCAGCCTATCTCAGTCCCCTGCTGAACGTAGGCCTCTCCTATTACTTATACAATGTAATGCCCATAACCGCCACGCTGGGCAAGCGGATTGGCGATCGCAGTATTGTGTCCATTACGATAACGCTGCTGCCCACCATCAATCTTCAATAAAATGATCAGTGACACTTCAACCCCTTACGACTCTTACGACACCCAGTGGGAAGAGTTGGGGTGGTGACAAATGTATTCTTACTGCCGTCACCACGCGGCAAGTAAGTATTATGTTCCAGTGAAAATAATAGACTCTTTGAAGAGATCTGTTCGGTGGCAAGCAGTCAGTGGTGTGTGGATACGGCGAAGTCGGCAAAGGGTGTTGTCAAGCGCTGAAAGCGCTGGGTTGTGTGGTAAGTATTATGTTCCAGTGAAATAATAGACTCTTTGAAGAGATCTGTTCGGTGGCAAGCAGTCAGTTGTGTGTGGTTACGGCGAAGTCGGCAAAGGGTGCTGTCAAGCGCTGAAAGCGCTGGGTTGTGTGGTAAGTAATATGTTGCAGTGAAATAATAGACTCTTTGAATAGATCTGTTCGGTGGTAAGCAGTCAGTGGTGTGTGGATATAGCGAAGTCGGTAAAGGGTGCTGTCAAGCGCTGAAAGCGCTGGGTTGTGTGGTAAGTAATATGTTCCAGTTAAAATAATTGACTCTTTGAAGAGATCTGTGAAATAATAGACTCTTTGAAGAGATCTGATGTTCGGTGGCAAGCAGTCAGTGGTGTGCGGATTCGAAATCGGCAAAGAGTGGTGTTAAGGGCTGAAGTCGCTAGGATATTTTGTACTCGGGAACTCCTAATTTACTTACAAGTCTTACTACATATCCCATACCTGCTGTAACTACGGCACCGTATGTCTGGGGCACAGCTATTTGGCCCTTTTTAGGGTTCCGTAGTAAACAAGGAACCCTAGTTTCGCCATGTCCGTCTGTCCGCAGCATAGCTCAGTGGCCGTTAGTAATATAAATCTGCAAGTTGGTACAGGTATACATTATTAATCATGCCGACAAAGTGCTAAAATAAAAACTAAAAATCGTTTTTTTTCTACCTTTTGGTGAAGTGGGGATGTTTTGTTTTTTTGTAATCCTATAGTGTGGGCTATCATTGAATAGGTCTCTTAAAAATAATAAGGGTATTAGAAAGTTTTTTTTTCAATATTTTCGGAGATAACCGCTCCAGAATAAATAAAACATTACCCTTTCATCCAAGTACTTTAGATTTCTCTCCAAACGTTAAAGGTAGTATAACTGGGTTAGTAATGACATTTTTTTACAGGTTTACGTGACAGAAATCGACCCGATCTGCGCGCTACAAGCTGCCATGGATGGCTTTAGAGTTGTCAAATTAAATGAGGTAAATGACATTATATTTCCACCTTGTTCCTTATCGCATACCACGGAATTAGATTTGGATAGAAGAAACAAGTTCATTCATCTGGATGGCGGCCGAGCGTGTCAGATTTTGTACTGAAATTGTTACTTGCCTGTGATTTTAAATATGTCTCAGGCCCTTGAGTATTCATATTTTTTTGTGTTGTTGCAATTAATATTACTAGGAGGCATTATTCATGTTTTTGTTCACTTCAACTTACAAAATTTGACGCCCGAAAGCTGCAAGCTGCGATTAAAGACGGACAACTCAGTAGATTTTACTGAGTTCATTTGACACGCTAAGTAGATACGTTTGCTTGATCTATGGTATATATGACATCTGTGTCGCATACCGTTATTGGGCCATAATTTAAATAAGGAGGAGGATCTCAATGAGGGTTTCTGAAATGACGTCCACCAGGGCGGCAGCACTGAGGCGTCAGGTCCAGAAACTTGTCTAAATACTCAGAGCGCTTTTAGTTTCGTGTTTTTCTTTGATAATTGTGTTTCTTAGAGGAACCTTACGGCTAAGTGGCGCCAACTAGTGGCATATGTTTTCGAGAAAACCCTCTTTTTTGTATTTATGTTTGTCGATATCTCCGAGAATCGTGAACCTATTTATCTAACGAACGAGTTTAACTCCGAGATGGTCCCGTTAGCACCAAGTCGGGGTCTGATGATGGGATCTTGGATGAAATTATATTATCTCATCTATTTTGCAATTTGTCTTATGTTTAATAGTGATGATGACTGTAGTTAAAATAAATGATTTAACATTATGCACGACATAATACACGAATAAATTATTACTAAGATGTAGATTGCAGTATTATTTGTACAGAACTTCTATTTAATAAATTGAAAATAACTTAAAAGAATAAGTAATTTGGCAGTACTCAAACGTGACGTCCCTTTTGTGTATTTCATATAAAATTCCATAGTGGTGATCGTTTATTTGACAGTTCGAAAAATGATGCTAATTTGACTTGCTAGTTATCATGCCTATTTCTCGGTGTATATGCTGTAAATATATTTGTAATAATAATAAAGATAGAAGGAGCATTCCATGAAAACGTGTCGTAAGCGACACTGTCTTTTCAATACTTTTGAAATATTAAATTAGTAAGCCGAGTTACAGTATCATAATAACATATCAAGGCTTTAAGGTTGACAGTGTTTCCTACCAGCTAGCATATTTTATTAGGGTAGCTACCCCTAATAAAATATGCAGCAAATATGCAACATAGCGACACGTAAGCGACAAAAAGTAGATGTTTTCATGGAATGCTCCAGAAACATATAAATGTTACAGGTGATAAGACAAGTGGATATCGTAATAACAGCGACAGGAAATAAAGGAGTCGTCACACGCGAACACATGGAAAGAATGAAGAATGGTTGCGTAGTGTGCAACATGGGACATTCCAACACTGAGGTGGACGTTCACGCGCTGAGGACTCCCGACCTGCTATGGGAGCGAGTGAGAAGCCAGGTAACAAACAAATTAATAGTATATTCCTGAGACTAAAAGAAGCAAAAAATATTATATGGGTTTTGGTCAAATCTGCAAAAAAAAAATATTTTTTTGATGTTTTGAATGCCTTAATACACAAAAAAAGAATTTTATTAATCAAACTATCGCAAAAAATGCAATTTTTTACATTTGCTAGGTAATTAAAGATATTTTTGTTCATTTGATATCTGTCAATTAAGTGTGACAAGACTAAGACAACATGGCGACAAAATCGTTTCCTAAAATGCGTTTATCATAGCGTAACGGTCTAAAACAGTTTTAAGAAAAAATCTAATTTTCTCATAAAATAGACTGAATGCAGAAAACTTCATATGACATTTTTAACTTCAAATTTGGTCAGGAATCCGCTGTTGAATTTTTTCCCTTTTCTCATGGGCACCCTGTATAAAAAATATATCTAACAAATTTTATTTTCAGGTGGACCACATAATCTGGCCAAATGGAAAACGCATAGTTCTTCTCGCAGAGGGTCGACTCGCAAACTTGTGTTGTTCCTCTCTTCCCTCATTCGTCGTCTCTGTCACCGCCGCTACGCAAGCTCTAGCTCTGATAGAGCTGTATAATGCACCACAACATCGATATAAGGTAAGATATAAAAAAAATGCTAAAAAAAACATTATAACTACCTACTCTTACTTTGAAAGTTTTGCCCCATAATATGAACCCATAGCTTGGAATGAACTCTGCATATGCATGGTAATCGTGTATGAAATATCAATACAAGGTTAGATATACTGTTTAGTGGCTAGACGTAAAGGTTTAAAGACACGATAGACGACATCATTTTGAACATTTCTAGCCAAGTAATGTGACTTATGTCTAAGACGAAAGTAAAGATCTATATCGGAATCCCTTTAGTTTTTATTCCTGTATTGTTTTAAATTAGGTACCTATTGTTTTTAAAATAAAATAAAAAAACTCGAAATTGATAGTGCGCGTTAGTATGTAAAAAATATATTTTGCTTCATGCAATAGTTAAATGTAGTCATACCAGATAAAGCTACTTTTAAGTGTATTTAATGCTGTCCAAACCCAAATGGACATATGTGGCAATGGACTGGCCACATACAGTACCTATGTATCACCTCGTAGAACCAAGAAAGAAACCCATTAATATTTAGATCATACTGAACAACTTTTACTATGGGGCCAAACCCGAATCCACGAAAAATTTTTTGACAGATCCATACCTTTTGATTGCGTGATCATGAACACGTTGTATGAGAGAGTAATTTTTTTTTCGCGAATTCGAGATTGGCCCCATAGTAAAAGTTGTTCAGTATGTTTTAAATATTACTGGGTTTCTTTCTTGGCTCTATGAGGTGATACATACTGTATGTCTCAGAACCGATAACCGCTGGAGCAAGCGCGTTCTGGGGTGGAGACCGCGTCTTGATAAACGTAGCGTGGGACGCCCTCCGGCTATATGGCGGGATGATTTGCATAAGGAGGCTGGTAGAAACTAGATGCATAAAACAGCAGATCTAGCTCTGTGGCGTACCTTGGGGGAGGCCTATGGCCAGCAGTGGACTGCAACGGGCTGATAATGATGAAACCCAAATGGAGGCACCAAAATAACCGATAGACCTCTATGTCAGTGTCTATTCCTTAATTTATTATTTTTTTCAGGCGGACGTCTATCTACTGCCAAAGAAAATGGACGAATACGTTGCCAGCCTCCACCTACCCACCTTCGATGCCCACCTGACGGAGCTGACGGACGAACAAGCTAAATACCTAGGTCTCAACAAGGTCGGCCCGTTTAAACCTAACTATTATAGGTACTAGCAAAGAGGGAAAATTGCGCCTGCCGACCCGTAGAATTAGGGTTTGGTATTTTTTAAAGGTCCTTTTAGTAGCCCATTCTTAAATACAAATTTAAAAGTCACACTCCACAAAAAAAGAAACAAAACAACTACCGAAAAATTCGCATTTTTTTTTATGAATTATGCATCCAGAAAATAATAATTTTTGCTATTGAACTTGGTTTCAAACACAGAAATTATGAAAGGTACAAGTTTCAAGATTAATTAAAGTAACTCCGACAACCTGGATTGCCACTACACATTGAGGGTGGATCGGACCCGCGACTAATTAAGACACGGTTCCAAATTACACGTTCCAAACGGGTAAGAAACCCGTTTCCCGGTAGCAAAGAAACGGGTACACGAAACCCGGGCATGACCAAGAGCCCTGTTTATTACACTAATGTTATCCATTAAAATTGTTTTAGTTCATGAATAACTATCGCGGAAACGGAAGAAAATCTCAAACATTATTTTATGCGTCTAAAAATAAATAAAGAAAATCTAGTGCCTGTATTGGAAACTTCGAAATATGTAAATGGGGACCTTTAAAATATACTACCTTATACTGACCATGAAGATGTTCACCTCACAATACAATAAACAAGTCATATCTCATATGTGTATGTATTGTAATTGGTCACACAATATCGCCTTTACATTGTTAGTTCAAGAAATGTACACATAGGAATTTTAATCATATTTTCATTAAATTATTTGCCTGTCTCATTTAACTTCAGTGATATACTTAACACCTTCGCTGCGGCAATTAGCTTAACTCATAATTAAACATACTTTGTAAGGGGTCGAAAGACCCCCTACCGCATTGAACGTGTTAAATACGTTCTTGATTCGGAAATCGTTAGTACAAGTAATTCTATTAATTCAATACATTATAATACTAAACTACCCCTTAATTATAAACGTGTCCTAACTTAGGGCTTGTCCATTAATCATGTCATACGATTTTGGCCTGGACCCCCCCATCCCTCATGGTGATATTTGGTGATATTTTCTGGACCTCCACCCCCTCTAGCCAATATGACGTGTAATTTTTTGCCAACTTAAGTAGTCTTTTTCATAACACTTGAATTTACGTTCTTTTTTCCCAACTACGAGGTAAATGTTCGCGAACTCTTAAAATGTAATATTTAAAAAGTGTTTCACAAAAAGTAAAGATTATTTTTACTGGCAAGAATGCTATTCAGCAGATTCGAGAGTAACATAAAATTACACGTGGTGATAATTGGTATTTTTTTCTTGACCCCCCTCCCCCTATACAGTATGACGTGATTAATGGACAAGCCCTTAGCAAGCCGCTAAGTTAAGAGACATTTATGAATGAGGGGGTAAAAATTTATTCATTCGTAAAAATACAATGTGAAAGGCAAAATATTGAAGCCTGTTCATCTTTAATTGTCTTATTTAGTAATCAACTTTCTAACCTGCACATTTTCTGTCCCACTGTCAAAAGTTTTAGAGTAAGAGTGTGTATGTGGAAGTTAGAAATATGTTTACTAGATAGGACAGCTAAGGAATATGTTTACAATTTTAATTATGTATATGAGTTTGACTGTGCCATGTAATATCCAAGTTTCAAAATATTTTCTATAAGCTAGTAAAGTTTTCTGTCAAAAATTAAAAATACTTCTATATTAGGATTTTCTTTCCTATCCAATTTTTTGGGAACATTACTAGCTTTTAGGAAAATTTCCGCAACCATCTGGTTGACAGAGCTCAAATATAATGCACTGTGTTGATACTCTCTCTCTCAACATAGTGAATTTTGATTCCATAAGGTCGGCAACGCGCACGTGACGTCCCCTGGAAATGTGTATAGGTCGTAGTGATTTTGATTTTTTTTAACACCTCATCAGTGGCAAAATCGTCAAGGAAGTTATCGTAACTTATATACAGGGTGTAAGTCTAATACGTGCGAAGCTCTTAACGGGTGTTAGTTTACGACATAATAAGTACATTCAAATAACTTTTGCTTAAAATTAGAGCAACAAAATTTTCCATACAAAATAATTCGGCGTGCAATGTAGGGCAACATACGCGAGTTAAACACTCGTTGACAGCTAATTTCAAAAGCGAATGACATAACTGCCATATCAACAATAATAAATGTTAGTACCTACATTGCTGCTCCGATAATCTTAAAAAAATCTATGGCGTCATAATTAAGGGTAACGTTAAAAAAACCTCGTAATCCATGATTACACTAATGAATCCCATGCATGGTTTAATTGATCGCCCGTATTAGATTTACACAATGTATAGTGGGAGGAACTTCGGTTGCCAAACTTTAACAAAACTTGTCTAATGGACGGGACAAACATCATACAATATAATCCATAAACACCATACAATATACATATCTACACTCCTAATTAGATACAGTCCTAAATCTTGAACTAGGAGTTCAAGATTCCGAGATAGGCAATAAAATTGGATACAGATTTTTCAATAATATTCGTATTTGTCTTAGCTAAAGTGTTCAATTTTGAAATTTCGTTAGTGTTGCACCCATAGTTCCTACCACTATACCTATATGTCACGATAACTTACCTTGTCGATTTTGCCACTGATGTGGTGTTAGCAAAAATTGGAGAGCTAAATGAGCTCAGAAATATGTAAACACTATTTTGAACAAGTTAGATGTTCAAATATAGTTCGAAAACCCTTGTGTCACGAAATTTTAATCAAATGTTGGATTCTTCACTAAAAATCTTTTTTGAGAAAAGCACACATCTGCCAGTATTGCAAGTCTCGCGTTATTACGATACCTCGCGCTAATTTCGGCCGTTAAAATTCACTCGTAAGGTAGGCTTTTGAAGTAATTACAGTAACATATGGTGTATGTTTTTATATCGAATGAATATAACATAATAGATGCGTATATTTTACAATACCTTGCTATAACTGTCAAGTAACCAATGAGGGTTTTTGATACTTTTTTCTGCCACTATGGGGCGGTGAGTTGGCAGCACTGTGCGTGTGGGTTCAACGTGACAAAATAAATCCGCGTATTTAATATTCAATATATTTTTTAGGAATATTTATTCTTAAAACCATTACTTTAGGAATATTGTTTTCTAAAATAAAAAAATATTTCGAAGTCAATTCCCATGAAATGAAACAAAGTTCTAGTTTTTTTAGTACCAGTGACGCGCGCCTGTTTTAGAGCTCAATCTTCAGTTCGACAACCGTTTACTAGTCGTAATCCATTACTAAATCTATAATATTCCAAATAAAATAGAATTTCGATATTTTATGTTCAGTTAAATACCTATGAACAGTATGAATCTGATAGCTGTTTGGACCTGACGCTTAATACGTGGCCTGCCTGGAGGTATAAAAAATATCAAAAACCCTCATTGCTTCAAAAATGGTCTTAATATTTAGCAGATTGACCTGGTCATCTTTATCTATGACCCATAGAGTGTGTACCATAGAGGTGGTACAATACAAAATTGATCACATCAGCCGTTCTTATCAGAAGGCCTCCGTAGAGAACCTAGATTTGTTGTAGTTACCAAAAACTCCCGTTAGATGGTACCAAACATGGTAGTTACCAAAATTTAGGACGTACTACGTACTCAGTACTTAGCAAAATTGTTTTGGTTGTTTAGTAACACGATATAAATTAGCTACACCAGCTATTGTCAATCAGCTATTGTCAGCCTCTGTAGCCTAGTTGGTAGTGACCCTGCCTACGAAGCTGGAGGTTCCGGGTTCGAATCCCGGCGAGGGCATTCTTTGTGTATTTATTTATCACAAATGTTTGTTCCTTGGTCATGGCTGTGTATGTATCTAAGTATCTATACGTATCTATCTATTATATATATCGTCGCCTGGTACCCACAACACAAGCCTTAATTGAGCTTACCGTGGGACTAGGTTGATTTGTGTAAGATGTCCCAAGATATTTATTTATTTATTTATTTACACGACATAAGATATGTATAAAGACTAACTTATCTCTTTAACACCTTCGCTGCGGTAATTAGCTTAACTCGTAATTAACTTTACTTTGTAAGGGGTCGATAGACCTCCTACCGCATTGAACGTGTTAACCGTTTTGTTTACTATAAAATAACACTTTTCAAAAAGCTTATGTTTTCTTCCTTTCCTATTTTGTTACCAATGTTATAGGATTATATTGATTATCTATACTGTTGTCCATTATTTCGCATAATTAACTATAAATTTTTGCATATGTAATTATTTTTCTATAATTTTCATGTATGCTATGTACTCGTCATTAGAAATAGTTTAAGATATTATGTTTTACTCATGTAAGTGAATTGTTAATATTCTTTTGAGTAATAATACTAATAATAAAGATTCTTTAAACCTAAATCTACAAAAAAAACTATTACAATAGACAAAAAAAAATAGAATATTGTTTAAGTTGGTGACAAAATAGGAAAACGGTAACTGACGAACGATGATAATTGTGTAGAATCTTTTTGAGAAATGCTCATAATTTATTTAAAAATTATAAAATGATATACCATTTTCTTATTTACGTTGCAAACGCCATCTAGCGGGAAGAATAAACAACTAATAGGATTGTATAAAATCACAAGTAGTGGTTATGTCAGTAGCGATTATAAACAAATTATTTTATATCGTTTCTGGTTTGGATGTAAATGTATTTGGGCCGTTTCTTTCAAAGTTTGAGTAAAAATCATATATAATTGTTACCATTATTGCATACATTTTGTATGGCGGTAACGGAATGGAAACTTCGAAAAATGTATGTAAATGAGACAGTTGCTCCTATTAAGATCGAAAGGGCTCACGAATCTGAGTAAAAATCATGTAAAAAAAAACCTGTGTTACAAAAAAGTGAGGAAAATAAACGAATATAATAAGCTAAGAAAATATTTCGGGGAAAATAACTTTGAATAAAATGGCCCCTACGCACTCTGATAATATTGTAATGTATATTAATTTGGCTAGATTGGCAAAGAGCTGTAAATTGCCCTTGGCTAGTCTGTGGCCATGAGTAAGCCTATTTCAAATAAAAAAAAAAGCCGAGACCAGTGGCGTATTCGAAAAGAGGCCTATGTTCAGCAGTGGGCAATAACAGGCTTAGATGATAATGATAATATTGATTTGCAATTTTGTAACTAAAAATAAATTAGAGAAACGTAGCCTAGTTAGTAAATGTACAAATCAATATTGACAAATATAGGAAAGGCATAGTGTATAACATTACAAAGTATTAAATTATTAGTTATTTATATAATTAAGTTATGAATGTTACCCAACGAAGTATTGTGAGATTTTAGCTTCTAACAAATAAAACATGGAAGTCGCACGCCATACTAAATTGCCTTTCAAAAACGGTCCCGAACATTTAGTTGACAAGTGTCACCCCTCTTCAATGCGTCACGGTAATGAAACTAATGAATTTCAATGTCAACCTATAAAAACTTAAACCGCCATTTAAAAATAGTTGTGATTGCTCCATCAAAGTTTTGATTGGCTATATTCTATAAACATTTGTCAAAGTTAATCCACCGAAATATGCGCGGTGTTAAGAAAAGCGCTATGTCCTGCCCATCTTGGCACAATTGAACAAATGGTTTTGGGAGCATTTTTGAGCTGGCTTTAGACGTCCATGTTATATATGGTCGCAGGATTTTAGAGAAAAATAAACATGGTTAAATGACATCTGCTTTCGAAAACTCAATAAATATTTTATCACACTTGGTCACTAGGACCACACTACTCGCATGCGTAGCGGGATTTATAGAAATGTGAAACTACGATTTATGCGTCGTTGGACTAAAAGTAAATATGGCGATATATATGTATAAATGTCCACTTGCTTAAATTCGGGCGTATATAATTTTGACGAAGTATAAAAATGTTCACCTGTATATTAGACCAAATATTAAACATGTTGCGACACTAGACTAAAAGTAAATATGGCAATGTATAAAAATGTCCACTTGCATAAGTTCGGGCGTATATAATTTTGACGAAGTATAAAAATGTCCACCTGTATATGATTGTTGGTGGTGATGAATTTGATCCGTGTATGTATTATTATAATCCTGGACCTATAGTAAAGAAAGTAGTCATTTTTATATTCAGACTTGATTAGACTTAGACATTTGTACACTTTGAAAGTAGTCATTTTTATATTTGGACTTGATAAGACATAAACATTTTTATAATTTGATAGTAGTCATTTTTATATTCCGACTTGATAAGACTTAAGCATTCTAAAGTATTGGCTTTCTAACACTCGGACCAATTTTATTTTATATGTAGACATTTTTATACATCGCCATATTTACTTTTAGTCCAACGACGCATAAATCGAAACTACCTAGGGAGTTATAGATGAGTACCTTATTATAATTAACGCTATTTGTTTGCTCGCAAGTGATGAAATATATTGATGGACGTTTAAGAAGTGGCTTATAATATGTAAATGCAAATTTGTACTTTTTATCCATTTAGATCTCAATTTATGAAGATATCGTTTATAGGGTTTTCGAGGGTGTAACAATAAGTTATTGAACCTTGTTGATGTGTAATAATATCTAAACAAATAGTACACGCTTTTATTTCTGTTGTATTATTTTTCAGTAATTTAGTTACATATGAAATGAATATGATATTGTCGAAATTGTAAACTTAGTACCTAGTGTTTTTTAAATACGTATTATTTTTATTTTATTGATGAAGAAATATACAAATATATTTTTGTTATTTGGTTCGTATCGTTTCAGATTTTTTTATGTTGTTTTTTGTGCATCTTTTTTTAAAATTACATTCCCGATTGTAAACATAGAAAAAATAGAAAAAGTAGTACAATAAGGATTTTATTTTGTTAATAAATAATACTATTGCAAAAATTTTAACATGTTTAAGACCATGTATAGAGAAAAAGCGATTTGTGTGTGTGACGAATAAATGTATAATTTATTTAATTCAGGATGTTTTAAGAGGCTTATTAATAGAAGCTCCATATTAAAATTGTAATAGCCAAGTACAAGGAAAAACACTCATAGTATTTTCTATATTAACACGTTCAACGCCGGTGACATAGCGTCTGTGATCAACAAAATTTGACTCTTATTCCAGTGACACACATACGTGATCAAAGTAATCTTATTCTTATGCCACTAGCATAAATCAAGTTTTTACTTCTATGCCTATGGCATAGTAATACGAACGTTTTTGACACAAGTGCTGTGTCGCTGGCATAGGGATTACTACTACTAGTCACTGGCATAGGAGTTCTATCAGATAAATCAATCGGCATAGTATTAGCACTTAGTGAAACAGTACCGGAGGCGAACGTGTTAGGGTCAACATTATTTTCGTTGTCTTGTTTCATGTCACTCTGTCACGGTATTAGTTGCTGTTTCGACTTGGTATATTAAAAAAATCCGGTGCACTGGTATTTCTTTTTCACGCTAGATTTTAATCCATACATCAGAAATTGAAAACAAAACATGCAAAAATCACCACCGCGTCACGTTTTTTAGGGAAACAAAATAAGACAACGAAAATAATTTTGACCCGTTAGTTACATTATGCATACATGCTTTTCCTTTGACATGGTTGTTCATTTGTCCTTTTATTAAAACCGGAATGTAAAAAACAATAAATTTTATTAGGAATTCTATATGGATTTCCCTATTTTAGCAATAATATTTACTCCTCTGAAATACTTTACCGGTCGGCATCGACAGACTTGGAGTGTCCATTGACTACGTTAACCGCTTACTATCAGAAATGTCAGAAGTTTGACAGTAAATATGAACAGTCAAGTGCAAGTATGTATCAAAAGTATCCTCTTATAAAATAAGTTACGACGTTCTTATTACACAGAATTAAAGTGTACTAGGACGTATTTTTGAGCATTTTTATGTACACCTTGTTTTGCCTTTGACTGAACCTAATTCATCAGGATGTTTAGCTAAGTTGCCAATCGCTAACGCTTAGTAGCGTATCGTAGTTTTCCCTCTCTGTCACTCTTTCATATAAGTGCGACAAGGACAGTTAGCTGCCTTTCGTTTACGATTGACGATTAAGCGTTTGCGATTAACAACTTGGCTAAGCACCCAGCTCATCAGTCATCACAGTACTGTCAATATTTTGTATTGTGCTCTAATATTATTTATTGTGAGTGTGGAGATATTATTAGTGAAAATGCCTAAACCAAGGATTAGTAGCGGAGTTAAGATATTGTTGCAACGTTTTAATAAATAAAGGTTTTCGAAAATACTTTTAGTTTTTTTTATTCCTGTTTCACTATAGTCAACGGTCCATCCTTAGTTGTCTTATCTAGTAAACCACTATCTAACCTAAAAGTACACGTTTTCTGTTGGAAACTGCTGTTTCCCTGATTAAAAATTAAGCATTTTACTAATCACTACGGACGGACTGCACAAATACGGACTGATAATTCTTGATAATTCAAGTTACTAAGTACATGCCTAACCCTATTTAATTAATATCCGCTCCGCTGTCTACATACAATGAATCATCTTCAGGGACTTTACTTTTTTTCATTCTGCCAATACCTACTTTTTTTAATCCATGCCAAAACAAAATAGACCCACCCTAAAATACACTCACGTATTTAGAACCTAATGTACTAGCGTTAAGTACCAAAATCGCGTGTAAATTGTGCTACTTAAGTCACTATGCCACATATATTGAAATGCATTCTAAGGAATCCCCTAGTGGTTTTATCATATCTCTCAGATAACATGTTTATTGTATAGTTCATTGAATATGGCTTTCTGAATCAGAGTTGAAATAGAGAAACTATAATGGAAACCTGGATTTGCTTGCGTCGTAGCCTGATGACACTAGTTATGGGCGAAATGGATCGAAAATTGGGTCATAACATGTCGATTATTGGGGTGTTTGACGATAAATATTATTTTCTCAAACATGCAATGAAATATTGTCTTTACGTTCCTTAAAATAGACTCGGAAGTATCGCTTTTAGGGCGGAGTAACTCACTGGGATGGAAATGGAATTTCATAACACTTTTCAGGCCTAGGCCTGCGAAGTAACTTTTTTTTTTAATTTCGACAACTTTGTCACTATTTTTTTGTATTTTTTTGTATGTTTGAGAAAAGCACTATACGTGAAAACGCCCCTCCTTACCTATAAGTATATACCTACCTATAAGTATATCCCTATCCTTACCTATAAGTATATACCAACTTTTGCCGGAAATCCTAATTTTCCCGGCCTCTGATGTAATGTACTATTTCTGCCCTCCGGCCAGCAAACAGCACTTTGCCGGCCGCTGCACTAAACTAAGTTGCCGCCTGCCGGCTCCGTTGAGCAGAAAAATAATATACACTTTCGGCCGTTAAATGGGAAAGCCTCGGATCACATGTTTGTCGGCCTCGGCTTCGCCTCGGCCTACAATTGCGCGTCACGGCAAGTTTCCCACTTTAACGGCCTTGACATGTATCTACTATTAAAGTGGGTTCTCTATTTATTATTGACAACCTGGCAAACACATCATTTCAGTCATAAGACGTTCCCTACTGAACATAGTCCTCCCCTTTGGACCTCCAAATGCACCGGTTCAAAGCGACCTGCATCCAGCGCCTCCCGGCGATCTTCATAAGGTCGTTTGTCCAACTTGTGGGTTGACGCGACACTACGTTTGTCAAACCGTGGTCTCCACTCGAGCATATCTGACAAACTAATAGAAATAAATATAATATAAAAATATTTATTAAAATTGTTACATTGAAATGGGTACTTAAAACTAATATCAAATCTATCCTAAAATTAAGTAACACTATCCCTTATTAGCTCCCGTACCGAAATCGAAAGGCGCAGCGTGGGTAAGCTTGTTGGGGGCACAAGGTAGACTGATGACCTGGTGAAGGTCGCAGGATGCGGGTGGCACAGGACCGTACATTGTGGCAATCTTTGGGGGAGGTCTATGTTCAGCAGTGGACGTCTTTCGGCTGATATGATGATGATGATGATGGTGATCCCTTAGCTAAGCCCGCTCCGCACCATTTTTGACACAAAGGTGCCCATTACGCTCGCCGCGTTTCCACGTTGAACCGCAATGGAAAACCTCTGCAGCAGGAAAGACCCGGAAAAGTATAATTGGTTAGTATCCAGGCGCGGGCTCCAAGAGGGGGGGCACTTGCCCCTCCTTATAGGATCTAGGTGTGATTCTGGCATATTGGTATATGTTATGGAAACTTCGATGCGAAATAAAAAAAAACACGTGTCTAAGTCTCATACTTAAAAAATAAAAAAACATTAAATTGACACATGCTAAAAATGCACTTTTGAGAAATCGTTAAATGAAGTTTGAACCTAGTTTTAAGTGTGTTCCCATTGGAAGTTACATGGGTTATGATTGATTTTGTATCTTAAGGGGTTCTTCCTTGGAACTCAGTTATGGTTTTTTTAATGTGACGTTAAAATCATGAAAAAACCACCTTTGAAAAGAGCAACAAGCTCATATGAACGGAATAATTAAAAAACCGGCCAAGTGCGAGTCGGACTCGCGCGCAAAGGGTTCCGTACCATTATCAATTTATTATTAAAAAATACAGTTAAATCAACCTACCTCAAAAACTATAGGAGATAATTTTATCAAACCAAAAATCGTTGATAGAGTTTATTAATGTGCATAACATATATTTTTTTCAGAATTTTATATCGCGTAGTTTAAAAAATAGAGGGGGGGGGACACATTTTTCAGACTTTGAGACCTGATATCTCGAAAACGATTTGCTTAAATAAACATGTGATGTATAAACCTTCATATCATTTTCAAAGACCTTTCTATTAATACCCCACACGCTTATGTACAACTAAAAAAAAAATTCTATCCCTCAGTTACATGTATGGAGGGCCCCCACCCCAATGGTTTTTTTTACAATTTAGTATCATATTCCTGTAGCGGTTCATACAACACATATCCTTACCAAATTTCGTTACTGTAGCATTTATAGTTTCCGAGTAAATTGGTTGTGACAGACGGACAGACGGACAGACGGACAGACGGACATGACGAATCTATAAGGGTTCCGTTTTTGCCATTTTGGCTACGGAACCCTAAAAATAAATTTTTCGGTTTTTCCTTTTATATATTGTAATTTGAAACATTGTATATAGTAGAACATATTTGACCTTACATTTTAGGATAGAAATATAAGTCACATAGTCAACGAAATATCTTTATTTTAATTAAATGTGATAATTACTATCACTTAAATCTTTCCTAGAACAATAACAAATTTGGTATAGTATGTTCTAAATTAATTTTAATCAGTCCACAAGAGTATCACAAAAGTATTAATATTATTCTACAGGTCACACTTTTTCGTTTATACACGATTAAAGTTACGTAAAAATCACAATTTCACTCCCATACATTTGGGAAAAGGGCCCTTATGGCCAATCACAGACAAAACATGTTGATTATTACAATAAGGCACCATATTAACTTAATTTTTTTGTTAATCTTGTACCAAAACTGCAATCCGAACAAAAAATGTTATTATAATTTTTCTAAAAATATTGATCAGTAATGAGTAATTTTCACTTAAAGTCAACGTTAATTAATTCACATCAAGTACCTGCCTAGTGATCCCGAAAGATAACACAATATGTATTGTTCACAGTCCGTTATTACTAAAACATATTCATAAATCATGTGAGGACATTTTAGGTGATTTTTGGTCAAAAATCATAGTCAAATATGAAAAATTCGAAAAATTGAACCCCCCCGTTCCGCCCCTTCACCGCGTGAAGAGTTCGACATGCAAATTGTCGCGAGTAAGTAGGAAAGAGATGGTAATAGTGGCGGTGTAACGCAAAGGAATAACGCCGTCGAGAGACGTTTTGAAGTCAGATGTAGTAGTAGTCCAAGAGCCAGTGAACCCTGAGAGTAACGGTCTTCCTGTAAGGTTAGAAATTTGTATACTAACGGTTTATGGAATTCTAAGAGCAATAGCCATGACCTGGCAGGCGTCAGCCCTGCACGTCATCAAGCCCTTTATTTTTTGAACTGTTAAGAAAATTGGATTTCAAAACTTGTTTCTGTAAGTTTGAAAATTTTATAGGATAAAGTTAATTTATTGTACATCTTAAAAAAAAATTGACAGGCGATTACAATAAGCAGAAGTATATGACAGGTCAATTAGAAAATGCACAGTTGATGAGATAAAATAAACTTCATCCTGTATACTCGAAATTTTTATATGTCTTCAAATAAACGTGTCGGAGTAAGTATGTGCAATGCCAGGCGGTTTTGAACAGCATAAGACCTTGCCAGGCGAGGGGACAGTTAAGTAAATTGGGTTTCTTAACTTGTTTCTGTAAGTTTGAAAATTTATTAGGATAAAGTTTATTTATTGTACATCTTAAAAATAAATTGACAGGCGATTACAATAAGCGGAAGTATATGACAGATCGAATAGAAAACGCACGGTTGATGAGGTAAAATAAAGTTCATCCTGTATACTCGAAATTTTTATATGTCTTCAAATAAACGTCTCAGAGTAAGTATGTACAATGCCAGGCGGTTTTGAACAGCATAAAACCTTGCCAGGCGAGGGGACAGTTAAGTAAATTGGGTTTCTTAACTTGTTTCTGTAAGTTTGAAAATTTAATAGAGGCGAGTAATCGCTAGTTAGTCGTTAGTAGTAATAGAGTAGTTGCTAAGGGCGTGCGATTGAGAGGTGCAACTGTCCCCTTGCCTGGCAAGGTCTTATGCTGTTCAAAACCGCCTGGCATTGTACATACTTACTCTGAGACGTTTATTTGAAGACATGTAAAAATTTCGAGTATACAGGATGAACTTTATTTTACCTCATCAACTGTGCATTTTCTATTCGATCTGTCATATACTTCTGCTTATTGTAATCGCCTGTCAATTTATTTTTAAGATGTACAATAAATAAACTTTATCCTATTAAATTTTCAAACTTACAGAAACAAGTTTTGAAACCCAATTTACTTAACTGTCCCCTCGCCTGGCAAGGTCTTATGCTGTTCAAAACCGCCTGGCATTGCACATACTTACTCCGAGACGTTTATTTGAAGACATATAAAAATTTCGAGTATACAGGATGAAGTTTATTTTACCTCATCAACTGTGCATTTTCTAATTGACCTG
The DNA here is from genome assembly GCA_025490895.1 of Thaumatotibia leucotreta. Taxonomy (NCBI): domain Eukaryota; kingdom Metazoa; phylum Arthropoda; class Insecta; order Lepidoptera; family Tortricidae; genus Thaumatotibia; species Thaumatotibia leucotreta. The sequence continues at coordinate 41,394 of JALPQI010008566.1, forward strand.
TCATATACTTCTGCTTATTGTAATCGCCTGTCAATTTGTTTTTAAGATGTAAAATAAATTAACTTTATCCTATAAATTTTTCAAACTTACAGAAACAAGTTTTGAAATCCAATTTACTTAACAGTTCAAAAAATAAAGGGCCTGATGACGTGCAGGGCTGACGCCTGCCAGGTCATGGCTATTGCTCTTAGAATTCCATAAACCGTTAGTATACAAATTTCTAACCTTACAGGAAGACCGTTACTCTCAGGGTTCACTGGCTCTCCAGCTATAGGTACTACCTACACGTAAATTAAAATTTAAAACGACCGTAGGTACTGAGGTACCTAAAGCACTTTTTGTGATTATACCTATGTACATATATATATTAGCTTAATCTTGTTTATAATATCGGATATGAGTACCATGGATTTCACGAAAGCTGCCGTGACTGATTAGTGCGTACCATCAGGGCAGCCGTAACATACTTGTTTACAACCGCCATAGTATAAAAAAGGAAAAATTGCAAACAAATACTTGTAAACAAATTTAATGATTTTATATATATATATACTAGGAGACTTTAATGTTAACATACTTGAAAAAACGAACAACACCGAGCTTTTCTTGAACATGTTCCAATGTTATAAATTACGGCCAACAATCACAGAACCCACCAGGATAACAAATAGTACTCAAACATGTATAGATAATATATTTGCAAATACAAAACGGTACACGGCAGAAGTATTGGACCTTGGTATATCTGATCACACTTGTCAAACTATCTCAATTCCTGTTAACTTGAGCTTTAAAGAACAATACTGGTACATTTATAGCAGAAATCCCAACTCACATTTGGATATCTTTATTAAATACATATCTCAAGTTCATTTTTCAGATGTTTATTTGCTAAGCGATCCTAATCAAGCGTATAAAGCTTTTATTGAAGAATTTATCTTAATATACGACCTATGTATACCAACTAAAAAAGTTAAGGTTACATACAATAAAAAACCAAGTTGGAAAACTAAAGGGATAGTCACAGCCAGTAAACATAAAAGAATGTTATATTTGCAATCGGTTGGATCACCGAACAACGCTATGAAAACCAAATACAGAAAGTACTGTCAGATCATGAAAGCAGTTATAAGGCAATCTAAACGCAATGTAAATATGAAATTTATTACTAACAGTGACAATAAGAGCAAAGCTACATGGGCAATTATTAAGCAAAATACGACTAAAGTAAATACAATAAAGGAAACGGTTGAAACAATAAAGAAGGACAATGTTGTGATAAGTGAACCTACTGAAATTGCAAACCTATTCAATAATTACTTTATAAAACTGAACAACGGCTGTACTTCTGATAGTCATAGCAATGCTAAACCTATCAATCAACCGAGGTTAAATAGTATATTTTTGACGCCTGTAAATACTCAAGAGATAATTAGCATTATAAAGCAGCTGAAAAATAAAAAGAGTACTGGACATGACCAAATACACATGAAACTAATCAAAGCAAGTGCTGAGTATATTGCAAAACCGTTAGTTCACATAATAAATTTGACATTGGAGAGTGGAGTATTTCCGGATGAATTAAAGAAAGCACAAATAAAACCTTTACATAAACAAGGTTCTAAACAAGACCTAAACAATTATAGACCCATTGCGTTGTTGCCAAATTTTTCCAAAATTTTTGAGAAGGTTATCTTAAATCGAATGCTAGCGTTCTTTAATAAATATCATATATTAAACGATAATCAACTTGGTTTCCAGAAAGAAAAGAATACAACATCAGCAATCTTTAAATTCTTGCAACAGGTATGGAGGGACGTACATAAAGAGACAACAACGGTCGGCCTGTTTATTGATTTATCTAAAGCGTTTGACTGCGTCTCACACCAAATTTTGTTGGGTCAACTCGATAATGTTGGGATTAGGGGACCGGCGTTGAAACTGATTCAAAGTTACCTCACAGACAGAACCCAGTCCATCATTTTGGACTCGTATGATAGAACAGCCAAAACAATTAATAAAGTTCAGTCAAATTACGAGCACAATCCTCAGGGAGTGCCACAAGGTAGCGTTCTAGGTCCATTATTGTTTTTGGTTTACGTAAACGAGTTTCCCCTAATAACTGACCATTTATGTGTCATGTTCGCAGACGACGCTACGATATTTATATCTAGCAAAAACGGTACTGACATTAATAATGAAATATATACGACATTAATAAGAATAAAAGATTGGTTGGCTAAATTAAACTTAAAAGTAAATTTGGAAAAGACAAAACTAATGCAGTTTACTAACTACAAACAGGTGCAACAAACACTAGAAATTACTATTGACGGTAAAAAAATTGAGCAAGTTAACAGCACAAATTTCTTAGGGGTTACTATAGACAAAAACTTGAACTGGAAGTTACATGTAGAAAAAATTAACAAGAAAATCGCCAGTTATTGCTATGCGTTGTCTATTTTGAGTAGCGTTTCGTCAATAGAGGTTGCCAAACTAGCATATTATGGAAACGTATATCCTCTGTTAAATTACGGCATTATATTCTGGGGTAATTCAGTAAATATCCAAAGTACGTTTCTTCTCCAAAAAGAATGCCTACGTAAAATGTATCGACTAACTGACATTGAAACTCATAGACATATTTTTATAGAATCCAGAATTTTGACATTGACATGTATTTATATTTTAGAGATTTGTTTATTTGTTAAGAAACATGAAAATGTGTTCACGAAAAAATGTGAAACCAAGAAAAATATACGACCGCAATACAGATACGACCTGCGCACGTTCACTCCTTCTAGTTTCATAATGAAAAAGAGTGTCTATATTTCTGGAGTTAATGTATACAATAACTTGCCCGATAATATTAAGTCGCTAGAGGGAATACAATTTAAGCGAACATTAAAAAACTGGCTTATATCTAAAGCGTTTTACAGTTTAAGTGAATATTATTTATGATTATTTTGTATAAATTTAAATGAAATTGACATTTTGTTATTCACATCTAATTAATTCGACTTTTGACATTTCTACATGTATGCATGAATATCTTGCTATGTTTCTATTTTTTATAACAGTTTAATATTCCTATGCATTAATATTATTGTTAGACTCAAAACCAACCCATTATATTGTACGCTCGAAATGGGCAAACTGTTGACACCTACCATTTTGTATAAAATGACATGTTACAACCTTGTACACAGTTTTCGCAATAAAATTATCTTTATCTTTATCTTTATCTTTATCTTTATCTTTATATATATGTTGAGCTTTGATGTCATTTTTGTATGCTATTCCCACAAGGGACCTTTTCTACTAAACTTTGAACTCAAATTTAGTAAAGAAAGAATTAACGTACACAGCTGACACCAAGGTACACATATACTCCTGTTTGTATATTTTACTATTTTATATAAAAAGAAAAAATGATAATTTTGAATGGTTTTACAAAATCGCCAATATCTCCGTAACTAGAAACTGCCATAAGGGACCTTTTCTTATGGACGGTCACATATAGGCTAAAATATTATTATTAGTATCTAGGTCGAAATATTCCGATTTGTGACTAGATTTCTGAATAATTGTTATTGTCCGGATTAACGCCACTTAACGCATTAAATGATAACGAGATAGGGTTTTGTTTAAATAGAGAACTTAATGCCTATCTATCATCAGTGCATGTGGAAAAGTAACGATATATTTTAGCAGGAAAAAGGAAAAATCCATAATGTATTACATACTATTTGGTAAGTTATCATTTATTAATCTGAGTAAGTATGTAAGTACCTAATATAAGATCACGTTGGCATCATGGTTATAAAATTTTAATGAATTTCGTAATCATACGTAGTTAGCAGTTAGGGGTATCCCTAATGTAAGGAAATACTTCATTGAATCTCCTTACCGCATACGAAGCCATATATGGCCGCTATAAAATTGAACTCTATTGATTGTCATTATACCTAGTTCAAATTTTTTATTCATGCGGTAAGGGGTTAAGTAGATATTTAGGTACCTATTTACCGGCATTATTATGTACAAAGAAAGTATGAAGAGAAAATAGCTCTCCGATTTCTTTGGGTATTTGTCCTGGTTTCGCGAATTTCGAGATGGCTAAATATGTCGCTAAAGGGGCTTTCAATCCTCGAATCATCCACAAATCCTCCATGGACGGCATAATGTTAGACTACATGATTTGATGATTTTCCTGTCATTTAGTCTTGAGGGTTTATCCGAACATAGAAAATGTTCCTTTTCATGCAACACACAATACCCACTTACTTGCTTTGTATTTGACAACCAGTCTTATTTTACATACAAATAAGATCTTGACAGCTCGCACAATTGCATGAAGCAATTGAGTGGAATTCATCTGCGATACAGGCGAAGCCTAGTGCGGTACTGCGGAGACTACTGTACAAATCTGTAATAGTGTTGTAGAGAAATAAAGACATTTTAAAGATTTATACTCATACTCATTTATTCGCAATAATTACAATCTTATTAGATACATGTAAATTTGAAAGAAGAAAAATAATAATTAATCATTAATGGTTACAGTTGGTATGAATGCAATAAAACAATACCTAGGTAGGTACAATGTCAATACATAAGGTTTTGCAATCGTTGGAATATATAATGAAAATCATTGTGATAGTGAGAGACAAAAGTAAAACAACGATGTGTACTTAAATTAATGTGTTGAATGTCAGTGGATGGAAAAAAAATATTATTGTCTCTTTACATATTCAAAAAAAATTCAGTCACAGTGTAAAATGCTTTATTAATAAGCCACTTTATATTAAATTAAAGATACAAGTGACAAGTTTGTTTCTTCCAGTCTCTCTCCTCGCCGCAGCATTCGGCGCGCAGTGCCCGCCAGCAGGTGATCCCTTCTACTTCCTTCCTCATGAGACTGATTGCTCCAAGTTCTACATCTGTGCTCACGGGATTCCGGTGCTGCAAACCTGCCCTGACGGCACGCACTTCAGCCCCAATCATAATGTAAATACCTACTTTTAAATTATAAATACTGGAGAAAAATTAAAAGTACAAATCAAAATATTTAGTTAATAAATAATTTGATTTGTATTTTCACAATATGTACAATATGTTCTACCTACTTTTATTTTGCCTATTACGCAACTAGCTTGGGTCCGCTTGGCAACTTGATCCCAGAAATTGATAGGTAGATTTTCTAAAGCGACTTGTAAATCCAATTTTCCAACTAAAAGAGGAAGCTAGACCGTGTTGGGATTACGAGTACATCCGGACTCAACGTTATTCACGAAAAATATGGTAAATATGGCGGCCTCAAATGATTGCCGCAGCTTTAGCAGTGTGGTGATCCCTTCTACTTCCTTCCTAATGAGACTGATTGCTCCAAGTTCTACATGTGTGCTCATGGGATCCCGGTGCTGCAGACTTGTCCGGATGGCACGCACTTTAGCCCCAATCACAGTGTAAATACATCTTTATTTTGCTTTTGCTGCGTCTAGCTTCGGTCGGCTTGGCAACCAGGGGCCTATTCCATAACAAATTACAACTAATACTACAAGCGGAAGTCTCTTTCTAATAATAGAAATGGAAGAGAGACTTCCGCTTGTAATATTAGTTGTAATTTGTTATATAAAGTAAATCCGCGTTAATGACGCAGCGGCAGGTCATGGTACGACTACTGGGTGCTTAGACAAGTTGCCAATCGCTAACGCTTAATCGTCAATCGTAAGCGAAATGCAGCTAACTATCTTTGTCGCACTAATATGAAAGAGTGGCAGAGAAGGAATACTACGATACGCTACTAAGCGTTAGCGATTGGCAACTTGGCTAAGCATCCTGATCCCAGGAATCGACTCCGATTACTCGCGACATTTAAAGAACTGGCTGGTCAGCCACCTCATACTTAAAGTATCTTATGAACAGTGTCCAGTTATTGAAAGATGGCCTGTAACTGATGATTTCCGCTCCCGACCCGTGGTCCAATTGCTATGTCCAACTGGTTGTGCCACGGGTAAGTAAAATTATCCGTGGTTCAACTGTCAGATTACTTTTTTTTACTGTCATGTAATTATGACCCATAGTACAACTGAGGAGCAATTGTCCAACTAGTATACGTAAATATATGTTCTAGTATTGAACTACCGATAAATTTAGTGTACCGTGGTACAACCAATTGGACCACGGGTAAACTTAACTTCCTCGTAGTACAATCGGTTGGACTATGGACAATTTTATTTCCCCGTGACCCAACCAGTTGGACAAATGGACATAGCGGTTAGACCACGGGCCGGGAGCGATGATTTCGGCCTAGATGAACTCGATATTTTTACTTTGGTATATGCACAAGAGCTTGTGCATAAATCACGCGAGGTCGTATAGGGGGGGAGGGGGTCCAAGAAAACATCACGTTAGGGGAGGGGGGGGTACAAGCAGACCTCACGTGTATTTTTCTACGATGAATAAACTAAGAAATATTGTGAATTTCGGCGAGCGAACGTTAAAAGACTGCTAGGTTGGCTAGCCAAGAAACTCACCAAACATCACCAGGGGGGATGGGGGGGTCAAAAAGTAGCCGAAAAAACCTCGCATGATTTATGCATGAGCCCCAAGAGGTTTTCTGTGGGTAGGTATGTAACTTCATATATGGTTTTCAAATGGTTTTATCCTCACAGGTGTGCCAAAACCCAGTATTCGCCGGCTGCGACGCCACTTTGCCCGCTCTCTGCCCAGACTGGAGTATGATCATGAGGCCGCATCCAGATTCGTGCAGCCAATACTACGTCTGCTTATACGGAGAAGTCAAAGTGTTTGACTGCCCGGCAGGGTTGGAGTTTAACGCTCAACTTCAGGTATTTTTGTGTATTCAGTGATTACATAAAGCCGCGTTTCCACTTAAGGGTGCGGCTCCACTGAGGCGGAGAGGAGCGGAGCTGTGCAAAATTGACCAATTACATTCTTCAAATTCAAAATTAGTGTTCTGAAGCGAGCATTCACTTGTTCATGGGCTGACAATCGAACATTTTGCTATGTGTAATCCTGTTTTCATCTACCCAAGAACGAGCGAATGCTCGCTCAAAACACTAAGTGGAAACATGGCTTAGGAATCAGTCGCCAGCCAGAAACTGGTTGGCCTTAAATGAATTAAAGACTGAGGCCAACTGATGGGTCCCTATCCCAGCTAGGCAGTAAGCACTGGGTGTGTCACCCTTTCTGAAAATTATAATTGGAAGGAATTATGAAAATACCCTTGACTCAATCAGAGCGTTAGATTTTTATATTAGTAAGAAGTCGCATTATTGAAGAAAATTATATAAATACATACTTGAAATATAGCTCCTATCTCAGTTCTGATTTAATACTGACATAAGAGATTTCTAAGAGTAGTGACAGTTTATATAGTGAGTTTTGCTTGTCAACCGACGATATGTCACTTCAATTGCCTGGATGACCAAAACCAGCAGCAGCGTGTACCTACTTAACATTTGATTTACATTTGCAGTGGTGTAAGTTTAGAAACGGGACGGGCTATTAATATTTATACCTAATGTTTGCATTCGTTAGTGCACTGTAATATATGGAAGTTTACTATTCATAAGTAATAACTTAAAAGGTGTGTGGAACTGTAGTAGGCGGTGTAATTATAACACAAACACCCCTCACTTTCCCTTGCACTATGTATTTAATAAATACCGGATAAACGTCATACATTTTCAGGAATGTGTATGGCCAGCTGAATCAGGTTGCAGCGTAGCTCCGACAGAGGGCGCTCAAACTGACGCATCTCAAGACGTTCAAAATGGCGGCCAAGATGGCGCCTGTGAGCAAGACAAGCTGTCGCCGCATGAAGAATGCAGCAAGTATTACGTTTGTGATAATGGCGTTGAAGTTGCAATGGATTGCCCGGCTGGTTTACTGTGGAACTCTGAACTGTCGGTAAGAGTACAATTGTACATTAAATAACGGAATAATCTGTATAATTTCCTTATAACTATTTAGCTATCTAACACTACACCAAATCCTGACTTCTATGACATTTAGTTTTTTTATGATTATGTACTTGTTTAGGTGGAACGGAACGATGATCCTTACCGCTACCGTTAGTCTACCAACCATTACGATGAACTTTTAGTATAGGCCTAACATTGAAAGCGTAGACAATTAGATAAAAGCAAAGAATTGATCCAAAAACTGTCATTTTCCTAAACGGAACGCGATACTGATCATGCCCTTAAACGGGGAACAACCACTAAAATTTCACCTTGTATAGGGCTGTTTAGCTCACTAATCGACGATCTGTCAAATTCTCTTCTCTTCTAATTACATTTTGAGTTATATCACCCACTTATCGCAAAACACGTACTATTATTTCCAGCAATGCGTGTGGCCTGCTGAATCTAGTTGCAGCGTGGCTCCGCCAGATGGCGCTCAAACGGATAGCTCACTAAGCGAAGAAATTCAAAACGGCGGCCAGGATGGATGTGAATCGGGAGCGTTGTCACCTAACGAAGATTGCAGCAAGTATAATGTTTGCGACAATGGGGTCCAAGTCGCTCTGGATTGCCCTGGGGGTCTGCATTGGAACTCTGAGCTATTGGTAAGTTTAGAATGGGGTCTATAATTACAGGATAGGTGATAAGTATAGGTAAATTACTGACGCCATAAAATTGCATCATTATGTAGTGGTATTTTATGTTTATAATATCACCAAAGGCATTCTACATATATTTAATTTTCTCGACAGTACGCGTGTTAATAGATACAATCAATACTACAAAATGAAATTATAAACTCCGGGTCATTCATTATTAGTATTATTACTGAAGATTCTCTGAATGACAAGCCCGTTTTTTTAGCACGTATCCGCGATTCATATTATTATGTTGTTTCCTAACATTTACTTATTTCCTTTTTTCAGTTTTGTGATTGGCCAGTGTCAGCAGGATGTCAAATATAAAATACTGCATCGCACGAAACGTTGGTTTTTTAATAAAAAAGTACAAACATTCAACGTTGTTATTTTAATTATTTTCCAAGGTCCTACTTGTATTAAACAGTATTGAATTGAGTGTCATACTCGTAGAAGTAGAACAGTAATTGGTTCTGTACCCACTACCTTTCTCCTATTGTTACTTGTACAATTATATTCAGGTACCTATGGGCTACGACCACGAGGTAAAAAAGCAATTAAGAAGTTTTAAAAAAGTAAGGACTTATCCTTACTTATTATAACTTGAAATATCTTCTTATCTGTTTCCAATTTATTGTCTGTTCAATTTTATTTTAGAAGTCGGAGACAGTGAGGGAATTTCATCATCGTTCAAGTCATGACTTGTCTCTGACTTCGGCTTGAACAGGTCTTTGTCAGGCTCAGCTTTCTGCTCAAACGGGTAGTAGGGGTGGTCCTGCCAGAAACTTGGCCACACTGTGCGGTAATTCTTGTTAAAGCCACCTGAAACAGACCATACCATTTATAAACCTTCGGCTGACAACCAAAACTCACTATAAAAACTGTCACTACTCTTTGCAACCTCTTATCTCAGTATTGAATCAGAACTTAGATACGATCTCTATTTCAAGTAGGTATTTGTTACTTAGTGAGTTTTGGTTGTCAACCGACGAAACGTGGGCCATTTTTTTCAAAGTCCCCCCACTTTATTGTAACATAACAACAATATATGATTTAGAATCGTGAGCTCTTTCGATTCTAATAAAAGATAATTGTCCCATAATTTACATAGGTACATTTCTCGAATCAACGTCCAAACCGGAACACGATACTGAACATCTTAAAAGGAGAACAACCATTAATGTGTCAACTATGATGACGCTGCTGCCCATCATCAATCTTTTATCAAATAATGGTCAGTGACACTTCAATCCTTTAGTCGACTTTTACGACACTCGCAGAAGGAGTTGAGGTGGTGATAAATGTATTCTTACTGCCGTCACCGCACGGCCAATAAATTCTTCGCTTTTACCTAATTGGAAAACGATACTGTAGGCTTATGATGGTACCGGGTTTAATCGTTTGTCGTTGTTGCCGTCAGGTTCTAACAAGTATGTAAGTGCGGAAGTGATGGGTAGCACGATAAATCGATAAAACGGGACCATCATAAGCCACCTGAACAAGTCCTTAAACGGAGAACAACCATTAACATTTCACCTTGTACTGTGACATTTAAAAATGGGCATAAGCTAAAAAATAACATAATTTAGAGGATAGTCTGAAAGCAAGAAAACCTAATTAATAACTTACTCAAGATCTCCATTTCTTCAGGAGTTAGGGCGAAATCGAAGATATCTATGTTTTGTTCGATCCTGGGCTTGTTGACTGACTTGGGGATGGGTGCTACTCCTGTTTGCACCTGTAATTATAAACCTAAAATATATATTAAAATTATAATTCGATATACTTAAGTATGAAAGCTACTCGGATTCCCTGATTCTGTGAATCAGGCCTGCTACAGTCAAGGGCATAAATATGTATACACTTTTTTATCTTATGCCGCATAGGCAGGTATCTTCAACGACTGGGTTCATAATATGGTTCAAGTTATGACTGTGATATCTAGAGCGGTTTCTTTATTTTAAGATTGGTTAAATTTAAGCGGCGATACTTACCAAATATCGAAGAACGATTTGCGCCACGCTCTTTTTATACTTAGCCCCCATTGACTTGAGGGTAGGATCGCTGGCTCGAGGCGGAGGCGGGACATTGTCAGGGCTAAAAAGAAAATTTGATCAAATAGTCTGGAATTCTAGTAGCACTTATGATCTGTCATGGGGCCTTTTCTCATTTATCCACTGGCATCCAAATTTTATCGGTACTTACCTCCTATATTCCAGAACGTAATATCAAGAGTAGGGGAATCAATATGGCAGTATTATGGCTAACAAGTAAAAACTCTCTTTTAAGTTGCTGAAAGTCTGAAATACGATTAAGTATGTATGTAGAGTTCACAACATAAACAATTAATTGAATTAGTCGGCACTTGTGTATGGAATTTCGGTCACTATTTACCATCGTCAGCTTTCAAGAAGAAAAATATCGTGAAGAGACCTGCATTCGCGATCGCGAATAAGTAATTCGAAGTTGTATCTGAAGTCCCACCCATTTTGGGTCAGTGTGGCGATTATATGAATTTCAAAATAGCAACTATGCTTTTCTTTTGTTCTACATTTTACATAAAGGAAAAGAATTTAGAGTGTTACCTCAACCTAAACAGGGTTTTCATTCATTATTTGACAAAAATCGAATATATCCTTTAGAAATCAAAATGGGCCGGGCGAGGATATCCCAATTCCTCTTATACAATATGTGGAATTGAAAAGGCCTGTGATCAGTCCATCAGCGGGACGTTTGTAAGGGCTTGTCCATTAATCACGTCGTACTGTATAGGGGGAGGGGGGGGGGGGATGGTCAAGAAAATATCACCAATTATCACCATAGGGGAGGGGGGGATCATCGGACAAATCATGTGTAATTTTTTGTTACTCTCTGCTGAACAGCATATTTCTTTTAAAACATAACCAGATGTCAAATCCTGAACTGAGTTTTAAAATTTCACGGATATTATTTACCTCGTAGTTTGCAAAAAAGTTTTTTCCCCTCACTAGCTCGTAAAGCGCTCGTTTATCGTTTAATACGAGCGGGTAAAAACGCTTTTTTACACTCTTGTGAATAAAGTAATTTGACATTGCTCTAATTCCTATAGCCCCCTAATGCCTAGTATAAGTGGATCTGTATGACCGTAGTAAACATGCGCAATCGGAGCTCACATGTTAAATTGGTCGTTCTCATGGGTGACTTTGTAAGCCATGGCTATATTTAAATTCCAGAAGTAACTCTATTGTACGATACGTTTCGACATTGAGTTTTAAATGGTTTCTTTAAGTTAATTTACATTTGGATGAGATTTTTAATCATATTTCCTCGCGATAGTGAGGGGAAAAAAGTTGTATTACACTTGGCGGCAAAGTTTGTTCAACTCTCGTGCCTTGAGACCTTCGCAATGCTCAAGATTCCAGTTTTTGAACCACTCGCTACGCTCGTGGCTCAATTTTGGAATCTTTCGCTAGCTCAGGTCTCAATATTGGCACGACAGTTAAACAACAACTTTGCCCCCTTGTATAATAAATAACTATTTCCCATCACGTGTGCTTAATAAAGTACGTAAATTGAAGTGTTATTAAGCTAAAATATTTACTTTGTGTATATGGATAAGCAAATGTTTTAAGAGGTTCTTACCTGAATAAGGATCCAAAAGGCGTGTACGCCATCACGGCTATATCATGACGTTTGCAGTACTGGAGGATGTCATTTTGGGCGAGGTTGAGGTTCACCTGAAACGATCATCTAATTGCAGAATTTAACGGAGTTGCAGGCCTCCATGGGCTACGATTGTTGCTTATTACCACCAAGCTGGCAGTATGCTTATTTCCCACAGTCGTATTATAAAAATGGGTGAACTCGCTACTGGCAAGGTCACATTGGTTGAGCTAGTGGTAGGAATTGTGCATGCAGAAGGATTTTTGGCATATTAAAAGTTGGATTGTGCTAAGAACTTGGAAATTAGATGGTTAAATTGACGTATATTTAGTAACTACGCACCACATATTTCGGGGAGCCTAGGTCCCGATTATAAAGCATGAGCCCACGTTCAAAATCAAACCAAAATCAGTTTATTGCTTGGTCAATTGGTCATGCATGAGTTAAGTACAGCCGTGTGGTGACGGCATTAAGAATACATTTGTCACCACCCCAACTCATCCTGTCGTAAGAGTCGACTAAGGGATTGAAGTGTCACTGACCATCATTTGATAAAAGATTGATGATGGGCAGCAGCGTCATCATAGTGGACACATTACTGCGATCGCCAATCCGC